>JAODAL010074374.1:0-14393 GCA_025379985.1 Phyllomedusa bahiana
GGGTCAGTTGTAGCAAGTGCCAATTATGATTAATGGCATTTTTTATGATGTTAGAATGCTTATCATACGTGGAAATGAAATTAAATCTAGGCTGTTGTTTATTCGTTACTTTCCCTTTAAGAAACTCTTCTCTATTTTTTGCTCTGATTTCTAAACCTATCTGTACCAATTTTTTCTCATTGTAACCTCTTTTCACGAATTTGTTAACCAATTCCTGCATTTTTAAATCATACATATCAATATCTGAACAAATGCGACGTGCCCTTATCATTTGGCTTTTAGGTATGCCATAAAATATTGAAGGGGTATGAAAACTTGATCGATGGAGAATGTTATTGCGTTCTGTGGGTTTAGAATATAGCGTTGTTTGGAATGTATTACTACTTGAGTCCCTAATAATTTTAACATCCAAATATTCTATTCAGTCTTCTGAATATTTATGCTAAATTTAATCAATGGATGTCGAAATTGAGATACCCCACAAATTCATTTAGTTGTTTCTCATTCCCTGTCCACATTAAGATGACATCATCGACATAACGCTGCCACAACTTTATATGTGCGGAAAATTCCGAAGTATGTACATGATCGATTTCAAACCTGATCATGAAAAGATTGGCTGCACTAGGCGCGACAGGCGAGCCCATAGATAAGCCTTGGATCTGTAAAAAATATTCATTTCCAAATATCGAAAATAGTTTTTAGCAGCACCAAATCGAATAACGTCATCAAAAAGGTTATGTGTCTATTGGTTAAAGTTACATCATGCATTAGAGCTTCTCTGACTGCCTGTACGCCCAAATCATAAGGTACGTTTGTATATAGTGACTTAATATCAAGTGTGCACATGAACGTGACGTCGTCACACTCCACGGTTTGAATTTTTTTGAGAAATTGGATAGTATCAGTAAGACAAGAAAGTTCTTTTTTTATATGTTTCTGTAGAAAGAACATCTATGTAAACTGCCAGGGCTCTAAAAGAGAGCCCATGCCAGACACGATGGGTCTACATGGTGGCGACGTAGGTCCTTGTGCACCTTTGGTACAAAATAGATAATAGAACCCGAGATGGGTTTACTGTTAATAAATACTTTGTTTTAGATCAATAATGTCTGAAGTAAATGCTTCCTCCAAACAATGTATCAATTTCTATGTTTAATTTCAATGTGATCATAGTTAATTTTCAATACACTTCTGGCATCAAATAGATGTTCTTTTACCTCGCTTTATATTACAAAAATTCCGGTCCATGATAACTGATTTTGCCCCCCATTATGATCGGCTTTTTTTAATGATTAACTCCTTATTATGAACAAGCATTCCTGATTGCTCTTGCCTCAGAGGAAAGGTTTATCATGACGTACGAACATTCTTCCATTTTTTATAACTTCCATTAATACCAAGTGAGAAAATATTCCCACATAGAGTTATGCACAATGATCTAAACTGACGTTTTTTTATTAGACCCTTGATAGTCTTGAACATTCCACACTATCCTTCTTGATGTTTCTTGTTTCTTATTATAGAACATCATAACCTAACTGACAGACACAATTTTAGAAATCCACTGAAATTGGAAAAAGGCTCGTTTTGTTTTCACAGGAACATAATTCAGATCCTTTGTTAGGAGGTTTTGTTTTTTCACTGTCTACGGTATTTGTGAGATGTTATAAGCAACGTTTCTACTTCTTCTCTGCTTTTTGTACGCGAATGAACATCTATTAAGATGCTGAAGTGTATAGAGAAATTACCTAAGAAACCCACCATTGAAATTAAACAAAAATTGGATACATTGTTGGAGGAAGCATTACTGTCAGACATTATTGATCTAAACACAAATAATTTATTAACAGTAACCCATCCTCGGGTTCCTTTATCTATTTTGTACCTAAAGGTGCACAAGACCTAACGGACAGCCACCATTTAGAGACCCATCGTGTCTGGCATGGGCTTCACTTTAGAGCCCCTGTCAGTTTACCTAAGAAGGTATTTTCTACAGAAACATATAAAAAAATAACTTTCATTTGTCTTTACGGATACAACCCTGACAATATCTCAAAAAAGATCCAAACCGTGGATGTGATGACGTCACTTCATGTCACACTTGATATTAAGTCACAATATAACAAACTACCGGTTTATGATTTGGCGTACAGGCAAGGCAGAGAACTCTATATGCATGATGTAAGCTTTAACCATGGACACATAACTCTTTGATGACGATTATTGCGATTTGGTGCTAGCAAAAAAAACTATTTCGATTTGGAAATGAATATTGTGTTTAGCTCCAAGGCTTATCTATGGGCTCCGCCTGTCGCCGCCTAGTAGCAGCCAAGCTTTTCATGATCAGGTTTGAAATTGATCATGTACATGACTTCGGAATTTTCCACACATAATCAAGTTGTGGCAGCGTTATGGTCCGATGACGTCATCTTAAGTGACGAATGAGAAAACCTAAATGAATTTTGTGGGTATCTCATTTCTCGACATTCCATCTGATTAAATTAAGCATAAAATATTCAGAGAAGCTGAATTTAGAATATTGATGTTAAAATTATTAAGGGATTCAAGTAGTAATTACATTCCAAACAACGCTGTATAATTCACAACCCACAGACGCAATATACAGTTCCTCCATCGATTCAAAAAAAAGATTTTCATACCCCTTCAATATTTTGAATAGCATACCTAAACATAGCCAAATGATAAGGCACCCGCATTTTCAGATATGATATGTAATGATTTAAAAATGCAGGGAATTGCATTAAACAAATTTTCTGAAAGAGGGTCCAATGAGAAAAAAATTGGAGTACAGAAAGTTTTAGAAATCAAGCAAAAATAGAGCAGAGTTTCTAAAGGGAAAGCAACGAATAAACGACAGCCTAATTTAACTCATTTCCACCGTATGTAAGCATTCTAACATCATAGAAATGCCATTAATCATAATGGCAGCTTGCATACATCTGACCGCGCCAATTGGTCTTTAGTTGTAGGACGAAAACAGTTATCATATATAAACATGGTAAAACAATAGCAACACCTATACATTCTGACTTGCGCCCTACACAGATTCCAGACAAAAAATTCTCGGACCTAAACGTAATGGGACCATACCTTGTCTATCGTGCACAACTGTTTCCGTCTATAATTAAAAGGTTTGCAACAGAGTTAACCCCTTACCGCCGAGTCGCAGTTTTGGCCTCTCTGACAGAGCCTATTTTGAAATCTGTCATGTGTCACTTTTATAAACGAGAAATAATTTGTGACATCTTTACAGCCTTGTGATTCAAGATTGTTTTCTATCGTGACACATTATACTTTAAGATAAAAAAAATTTGTTCCAAAAAAATGCTTGTTAAATTGTGAAAAATAGTCAAAAAATCGTGAACATATTGAAAAATTACCAATTTTAAAACTTCAAAAATTCTGCATGAAACAGATAGTTTTTATTCACTCAAAATATTACTAAACTACATCTACCAATTCTGCTGTAGTTTGGCCTTAATTTTTTAAATGTCTTTTTTTTTTTTTTTTATAAACGACTTAGGCTTAGAAATTTAGTAGTAATTTGCAAATTTGTCCGAACAAATTTCAAGACACATTTTTACGTACCAGCCAGTCTAACGTGACTTTGATAGAACCTTATGTAGATAACCCCCATAAAGACCTCATCTAAGAAACTACACCCCACTTTAAATGTATTGCAAAACCTGCATTTAGAAGGTTTATTAACCCTTTAAGTATTTCACAGAATTAAAGCAAAGGTGGAAGGAATTTTCAAATATTACTTTTTTTTTGCAGATTTTTCATTTTTATGCATTATTCAGACAAGAATACGGTAAAATGTTGATCAGGTGAAATGCAATTAATAATTGATTCCCCAGAATTCAGCCGTTTCAGATCGATCAACCAAAAGTGGCCCTAGTGCAATAATTGGCTCAACCACGAAGCCCAGAATAGAAGGAGCGCCGTACTGACATCTGTGGTCTCATTTTCATTACGATTTATTTAGGGCCATTTTCAATTGTATTTTGCGGACACCCTAAGGTGCATAAAAGTAATAAACACCCCTAAAATACCCCAAATTGGAACTCCACCCCTTAATGAAATATCCCAAGGTGTAGTGAGCATATCGACCCCACCATGTTGTGTCACAAAATTTTAGACGTTAGGCTTGCGAAAAATTTTAAATAAACAAGATATTTCCAATAATCCTGCAGATTTTTAGCTGAAAATTTGTAATTTTTACAAGGCATCCTTGTAAAAAAAACACCAAAACCTTGAGCGTACTGACAATTCGTTCTTCCAAGTTTCGGCTAAAACCTCCTACAATGTGTTAAACTGGCTGTTTGGGCGCATGCAGTGCGGTATAAGGAGGGATGTGTTACTGTGGATTTGGAATGTCAATTTTGGTGGGGCCATGTCTGCATTTAAAAAGGCCCCCCAAAAAACCAGAACAGGTGATAACCTTCCAGAATCCACCCCATTTGGTTTGCACACCCTCATAGAATCTCATCTAGGTTATTGTACATTTTGGGGTGCACAGGTGTTCCAAAGTTTTTTTTTTTTGCATGGCTATGAAATGAGGAAAACGCATTCCGCCATTGTTTTATGCTTTCAATTTTACAGCGTGTCACCGTGCAGTAATCAATCAGGATATCTTTAACTATGGGGGTCGGACAATGCAAATGATAAAGATTTTTTGTATAGTTTTTTTTATTTTTATATTTACTTTTTACACCAATAGAATAGGTCATAAAAAATATCGTTTTTATGTTGTCCGCTGTTCTGATGAGCCATAACTATCTTCAGTTTTCTGGTATACTTAGGCTGATTATGGCTTGTTTTTTGTGGAATGAGTTGACGTTTATATTAGTACCATATGGGCATATCCTGCTTTGATCACTTTTAATTAAGGTTTTGTGAACATTTTTGTAACAAATACAGCATTACCTGTCCTGTAGTTGTTTTTTATTTTTATTTTTAACAAGCGTCCACCGCGCAGTAATAACTGACATGCTAGTAATACGCATCAGTCGATAACGATTACAGCGATACCCAATTGTATTTTTTTTTGTGTTTTACTGCTTTTTAACACAATAAAAACACTTTTATTCAAAAAGTAAACACGTTTTTACATCGCCATATCTTAGAGCCATAACATTTTTATTTTCTGTGTACGGATGCTGTGTAGGGGCTTGTTTTTTTGCGTGACTAGTTTGAGTTTTTGATGGGTATCATTTTGGTGGGACCAGACTTATTTGATTCATTTTAATCCGTTTTTTGGAAGGCAGTGAAGAAAATACGTCAAATCCTAGTAGTGGTTTTTTATTTTTATTTTTCACAGCACTCACCGTGCAGTAACCATTACAGTTTAGACTTATAGCTCTCAGGTACGAATACGATTACGGCGATACCCTACTTTTATAATATTTTATTTTAAATTGAAGCACTTAAAAAAAATAGTGATTTTTTATTGTGTTAAATAATATTTATGCATCGCTGTCTTCTAAAGCCCTAACTTTTTTATTTTTCCGGTATACAGACTTAAGAACTTTTTTTTTTCGGGAAGACTGACGTTTTATTTGTACAGACATTGCGTTTATATGAGTTATATTGATCGCTTTTTTTTCATTGTAATGTGCTGCAGGATGCACAAAAATCGCAATTCTGTGAATGTTTTTGTTTTTGGTTTTTTACGCGTGCACCCATACGTTTTATTTAACGCGACAGATTTATAGGTGATGGTTATGCACACGGTGATACCAAATATGGGTACTTATTATTTTTGATCTTTTTTGGGCGATTGGAGTTTGTACAGAGGAAAATGGGCAGTGTATGTGTTTTAATTTTATTTATTTGTTTGTTTTACTTTTCACATTTATTTAATTTTTCCCCAGTGAGATTTGTAACCAAAGCCCCACTGGGTGAAAAGCAATCTTAGATTGCTGTTTGAAGAGGCGATTTGCACAGCGTTAACTGCTGTCATAGTTCCCATGGCAACTAGTCGACACCTATGCCCACAATTGCATTGTGTCATGGTGAACGTCACCAACTACCCGGATCATTCAGACGAGCATCCGGGGATCTGGTAAGAGAGACGGGCGATCGGCAATCAGTGGCCGCGCCTCGCCGATCGTAGTCAATGGAGCCACATCCCTCCTGCCTGAGCATCAAAATCGGCAGGGCCAATGACAGCGCGGTAATGAGCGTATATCACCCAGCGCCGGAGCTACACTCCCAGTGGGGTGATGGGGTAAAGAAACCTGCGAAATTTCCGCTGGTTCCAGCCCGCGATCGCGTAGCTAGCGGGAGCTCGCGCCCGCAAAGCCCGCGCGATCGCCAGGGGCGAATGCATACGTCCATTTTCGGAAGTCACTCCCTCTAGTGGCGTATGCATACGGACCCAATGTCGTGAAGGAGTTAAACATCCACGATCAGGGATATGAAATTATACCATTAAAAGCGATACTTTATATGCACTTACAACAACTAATCTACATGTTAAAATGTCCACGAATCTAATGGTATTAGTACAACCACCGCCCAGTGAGAATCAGGATAGGGAACATCATAAAAGTGCTATTAGAAATTTTAAAAACAAAAAAAAATGCACAACGTAGCCCCAAACAAAATTTGGTGAACAACTGTAGCGAAACCTTTTCAATGAATAACAACATATATATCTGTGAGATTTACGTTGTTGTGTAACTTGAACAAGTGAACATCTCAGATATAGGCCAAAATAAACTAGGTTACTACAGAGGAGGCGTAATTGGATTGCAACAATGGATACAATTGCACCAAAGTGGGTTAATTAGTCTTTGAGTCTACGTTCTATTTGAAACTTATGCACTATATAAAAAGATGCTCCAATACCTTTTCATGTTCTCTATAATGCTTTGAGATATTTATATTGTTTTTAACAGTGATGTTAGTATATCGTTTTTAAGTATAGATAACATGGAACATCACACCCTGTTGCAATCATGGTCAGTGAATATAGAGGATGACGATCCTATTAGCAACCTCATGCTTGAGAAAGTAGGGGCGTACCCTCCTGAAACGTCGCGCTCATTGCAATTGCGCGGCACTATGGGCTTGAGCAAACACAGCAATGATCGCTCCACTTACTACTAAGGGACTAGCACTTCCACCTCCTAAACAGGAGAACTATACAGCTAAGTACTGCCATACGTTTCATATGTTTTTTTTCATTGCCTAAGTGTACGTCATAGAACATGTCTTTATGCACCAATTTATAAAAATGAAGCTAAAGTTCAATGTTTTTGTCCTTACAGCCTATGTGTACGTTTTTTGAAAAACATCAGGACAGACATTGAAGGCGAATCTAGAGCCAGAGCCAGATGGCCAAATCTTCAATTGCTTTTGAAGCCGTGGATTCCTCTAAGGCGATTGACACGGTGTCCTGGCCTTTCCATTCTGCTACCTCTGACAAAAAGTAACAATTGTGGCCCTAATTGTCTGAACCTTTATTCCTATATCCCAAGAAGATTCTCACGACCACATATTAGCAATAACTTCTTTGACGATCCGATCGACATGTTTTAGAGGCACGAGTACAGGGATGCCCTGCCATCGCCCCTCCTGTTTAATCGTCCTCTGACCCCACTGCTTTATTGCCTACAGCCTTGTGATAGCGATGACCATAGACCGCCTTCCGTTCTGGCCCATCAGTGGAAATAGCCGCATTTGCGATGATTTGCTGTTTGGAGATCCAAGAACCGGGGCGGCTCTCCTTCAAATACACAAACCTTGACAGAGATATCTCGCTTACCGTATAACGAGAAACGTAGAGTAAAACAAATGCTCTAAATGTTACGAAGTCCCGGCACGCCCCGCATGGCAAGCCAATACCCCTTTAACTGTGCTATAAGTCGCATCAAATTGTGGGGTAAAAATATCAAGAAAATCCTGACCTCTTTATAGGTTCAACATCTCCGCATACATAACGGAATGGGGAAGAGATTGGAGCATGTATGAAAATTGACGGCCATTAGTCATATGTAGGAAGGGAAATCTTTTAAAAAGTTAGCTCGAGTTTTTCCAAAACATTCTATACCTGCTACACTCCCTCCCGATTTATACAACACACAAAGACGTGAAAACACATTGAACATCATACCGCCGGTTGTTTGGTTGGCGGGGAGGCGCCCCCGATGCCCTGGTTGTACATGCAGCTGCCATAAGCAAAAGTAGGAATTATCTACCCAATGTCAAGAGGCGAAACACAAGCACTCTGTTGAGAGGGCAACTGGATTGAGCTGAGGGAACGCAGTATTGCTGAACGACCGATCTGTCATGCCGCTTGGAGATCTAGTCCTATCTGACTTCTTACATATGCCGTACAACTCGTTCCAGCCCTGGTAAATCAATCCCTTTAATTGGAGGCTACTAGAAAAGCAATGTCAGAGATGAGAATAAGAACATCTACAAATACCCCCAGCTCGCTATTGCGCTCCTTTTGGGGTATTCCAGACTTTCAGGGAGGGAACCCCCATAGAGAGATTGAGACCACTGAGGAAAGGAATTATATGATAATTGATCTGTTTAGGATTAAAGAGAGACTAAGACTACTTACTCTGATGTGAACTGAGGCTTTGGTTCCCGGGGGTTAAACATCACGTTTCATCTCATACCTTACGCCCTAGTTATGCCAGTCCATTATAACACAGATAACCTCACACGAATGAACCCGGACCTCTAGAAAACGTTTGGGTATAGCACCTCCTCCAGGACTGACATCTCAATCTCTATAGATTCCTACATCAGCCCTTTAATTTTGCACAAACAAATTATGTGGTAATTACAGAAAGGTAACGGATGACCCGGAGTTGGACTTACAATCCTTCAACAGCTTCTCAATATAGCTGCAAATTCTTATCGGCTAAAGATACCTAAAATGTCCCTGCAGCATACCACAGAGCCTATAATATTCAACAACTAGAGTTTCAGGATGGGGATCTTTGAGAGTGACAGATGATTCCTGCTGTGCGATCCCAAGGGCAAACATATCCCACAGCCTTTGGAATTGCCCATATTCCATAGGGTTGATGCCTTCACAAGGGAAACACTATAGAACTACTCCCTAACAACCCACTATGTCCCATATTTGGACATGAGAACACCCAAAGAACGCCCTGTGCACCGGATTAGAAGCTTCAATACATGATCTCAGCAGCAGGGTATTAAACAATCCTAAACACCTGGATAGCACGACACTCCCCCGCTCCTCAAAATGTTCTGTAAATGCCTGCCTACATATAAGATGGACTGGTAGAGCCTCACAAAAAAAGAATCGCATACCAAAAAATTTTTGAAACAGGAGTATTTTTAACCTTTATTACCGGATAGGAATACAAGCAGGCCATAAAAGACTGTTATCAGTCTTACCAACATGGTATCATACGAACAACTCTTAACAGAGACCCGCCTATAGTGCTATATTCAGCATATTATAGCAGAGGGACCTTTGGGGTCGTGCGTCTTCGTCACCCGCATGCTTCTTCAAATTGAATGGGTAAAAGGCGTATTGTTTGAAAATTTGACTGACTTTTTGCATGTTAAGGGTTTTTCCTGCACTGAAACGGTTTGTGTGAAGGAAAACCAAGTGTTTAAGATGTCTATTTTCTTACTCAAAAATCTTGAATCTAAGGCTATCTGTTTGAGCTTAGCCCTATGTGCCTATAATAATCTCATGGGGACACATTAGCTAAAAAGCAGGAGTTCAGCTACATTGGTAAACACGAAAAAAGCTGGAAAAGAAACGCCTCATCAAGAGAGGGACTCAAAGCTTACCGTTATTTATTTAATATTTTTGTTTGTTTAACAGAAAAAAAGGAAAAAAGGCACTTCCCTCTAAAACGTTTGTAACCCATAAATGCTTGTCTGTGATAATCAACTATTAAAATTGCGTATTGGAGTGTTAAAAACACTTTTAAAAAGAAACAAGGCGGTGTGTAAAACCCTTTTTGCAGATAGGGTAAAGTATACTTTTGATGGTAAAAAGAGCACCCAAAAGGCTTTCTTGATTTATTAAGGAATACAATGGTGCAAGAGTACAGTCCTAGTGCATAGTTTTGTTTTTTAAAATCTCATCTTTTTTTATTAATTTTTTCTTTTTTAATAAAATTTAAAGTTGTTAAAAACAATAAAATGAGTGTACCAAAAATGCCCCAAAATTCTCAAGATAGAAATTTAGAAAAAAAACAAAAATACATATATGGAAATATGATGAAAAAATTCCATTGTGACATCATAAAGAGATTCTAGACACGGAAACAAAGAATCCTCACGCCCTTCCGCCCCCCCACAAACAGAAACCTCAAAGCAAAACCTGAAATTTTTTTTTCAAAGCATCAGAACTTTAAAGATTCTTCGGTTGCTGTACCCTCCCCCTCCTGACAAAACCTATTTAAATTTTTTTTACTGTTTGACACTTGGTTTTTATACGGGTTTTTAAGACGCAGCTAAAAGTGTGGCCCCAAAAAACCCCCAAAAAAACTCATGTTTCAATACGTCTATTTTTAAAGATCTGTACTGCTCTTTACAGTAGTTAGGAGCGAATCCTCATCGGGTACAGAGCAAAAAGCACGATAGCACCTCTCCGTGACACGACTAATTGTTTGAAGCATCCAGTGGGGAATCCCATCATGCAGATAGAAGTGGTGAGAGAATGCGTCAGTACAACAGAGACTCTGGCAGTAAAACCAGTTACCGATTTTATTTTTATACAATCTTTCCATATTTTAAAGGGGAGCATTCACATGGCAGGTTTGGATTATGGATGCAGAATCCATGACCAAAACCTATGTCCAAACCGACAGTATAAAACCCGGTGTAAAATCAGCGTAAAGTAATGAGAGAAAATTATTCCAGCACTCGTGCTCCGGTTGCTTGATAAACGTATAAAACGCACTTTTATTGAAAAATAAAGGTTAAAACAAAGTATAAAATCACAGAATTGCTATTAAATTTACGCGTTTCGAGCTCATTACATGGCTCTTAGTCGTAGTCATACAGCCGACGTGGATTTTATACCAGTATTATCAGTGCGTAATATGAAGTACACCAGACAAAAAAAACACCTAAGGCCGTCCAGGTTTGCAATGTGGAAACAATGTTTTTTCAGCACCGACAGCGTGAACAAATATGATTAAAAAAAAAAAAAAAAAAAATTCCCAGCGTTTACTTCTTCAAACAAATTCCTGTTGATTTGAAAACGTCCCAATTATGCTCATTTATTTAACAGAATAGGTTACGTGATAAGCTTTATGTACACCAAATCATGTTCTATACCATCTATGAAGGAAACTTTAAAGGGGTTGTCTCATTACATTGACTCATCTTACCTCAGTCCTGTTTTCATTTTGAATTCAGGGCAGTGTTTACTGGCTTCTGCTAGGCTGCAGTAGAAGCCAGGTCTGTAGCTATAGCAACCAGTGCCGGCAGCCTATCATGACAGATCAAACAGGTCTGTAGCTATAGCAACCCTGCTGGCAGCCTATCAGGAGAGATCAAGCAGGTCTGTAGCTATAACGACCTGAGGAGCTGATGCAGCCCATACAAGAGGGGATATCTCGGAATAGGTAGGACACTGTTAATGGACATAAATTGCAAAGTAACTTGTTTTTGCAAGATCTTTAACATAAAAAGCAATCCTTGTAGTGAGACAACCCCTTTAATACAAAACAATACAAAAAGAAAGCTAGGTTTCAAAAATAGGATTCCACATTTTTGCATTTTAGTTCACTTACTTGTCAATTGAAAAAAGGTGGCGACTTAAGTTCTCACAAACTAAAATATCATAATTCTTTATGGTTGGTTCCATCGAGGGCCCGGAGCACTGTGGGGGGGGAAGTTTACACCAATATATTTACATATGGATATAGACTGGTGTCAGTAATATGACGACATATTGCTTTTATGGGACCACACAATACTTACTATCACTATTTCTCCAAGATATTCAAATGTACAGTGAGCTATGCAGCCATACTGAATGCCGTACCCCAGGAAGCCCAGCGTCTTCCCGATCACCTTTCTGATCATAGTAGTTGTCCTCAATAACCGATGTCCTGTACAAGACAAAAACAAATTAGATTATAAAAATAAAAATGGGTGCACTGATTGCCAAAACCCCCCGAGCTTTTGGTCTTTTTGGGGCAATAGAAAAGGTTCAATTGGTTTCACGTAATCTGAAAACATTTTTGCAGGGAAGTCCGAGACAAATCTGCACATCAAATCAAGCAGGATTTAGTGAGAATAACACTGCCGATAAAAAATAAATAAAAATTAAAAGAAAAATTAATTCCCACCCCACATATGAATACTGGTTTTAGAATCCAAAACTCTGCAACTTGACTTAGTACACAGGTTTTGCGTCCCCTTGAAGCTAATAGGGAAAGTCTGCAACAAATCGGATAACAATAAAAGAAAGATGACTGCTTGGATTTTTAAAGGGGAAAATGTCCCCCAATTTTTTTATTTTTTTTTTCTTATTTAAAACAACCCCTATCCATTTGCTTTTCCTCTCAGTCGTTTTTTTTTTCCTAATTGTAGATTTCCTATTCGGCCCCTCGAATTAAAAATTGTGGGGGGAAAATTTTTGCTTGCACTGCTTTAACAGCAATCAGAGAATCTTTACAGCAGCTTCATGCCCATAGGATTCTTAAGACAGATTCTGTCCCATAGACACCAGACAGATTAACTTTGAGAATCCACAGCACAGATACATTTCTGCTACAGGTGAATGAGACTTGCTTGCTTCTGCTGTGGATATTTCCAGTGCAGGATGATCTGCAGCATTTCTAACCAGTGTTAACCTACTGTTAAGATAGAGTTGGATCCCCTTTGTGTCTCTAGGCTATGGGTGAGCAGACTTCCATTGAATGCTGTACACCAGTGTTTTGTGGCCTTCCTGTCCCAGCATACAGCTCTATTTTTCCTGCCAAATGACAGACACTTCGGAGCAACCCAACAGATCACTCTGTAAGTCAATGGCCCAAATTATTTTTCCCCGGTGGAACCATTTTTATGCCTCACAAAGAAAACTAAAAAACTTAAGGCTAAAGTTTTCCACGGCAGTAATTGGGGACGATTTCGCCCTTCAAAAAACTGCGGTGTAACGGGGGCAGGGGTTTTGGGGGGGCACTCGCCGGGGCCCCCTAAGACATTTATAATTCACGGCCCCGAAAACGCCCCTGAAAAATTTGCCCGGGCCCCTTTCCCCCCGCTCGCCGTATTTTTACGAGCCGGGAGAGGAGACGTAATCCATAGTTCTCTATAGAAATGGGGAATTTCCCTAAAAGGGCCCGGGACTTTTCCGCCCCGAAATTTCCGCAGTCCGGGGTGAAATACGGGGCGAGATACCCTTTTTCCCCTTTTAAGCCTTTTTAACACAGCCCTTTTTCTAAAGATTTTTGGAGGAACGAAGAGGCAAATTTTGCAAGTAGGAAATTTTTGGGTGGGGTTCACACGGGAGGGACAAAAACCAGTCGGGTTTTAAACCGGCCCCGGGAATTTTTCCGTTTGGGGGGCCGTCCCCACGGGCCGCGGGGGGGGTTGGTTTTCTCCCCAAGTAGGGGAAAGGGGCCCCCCCCTCCTCCCTTTTAAGGTTGGGTTTATATCCGTCCGGAAAACCCGGAAAGGGAAAAATGAACTTTCTCAATGTTCTTTTGACGGCCCGCGGCGGAAAAAACCCCCCGCCCCCGGGGGCCCCCCCCCCCCCCCGTGTAATTGGGGGCTGGGTGCACGGGGTTTTCCCCTAGGGGGGCACAATTGTGCTCATTTTCCGGGGGCCCCGGGTTTTTTAGGCGGGCTTTAAAAAACCCCAAAACCCCTGAAAAAACGCCAAAACCCGGGAGTGGGACAGGGCCCCTTTAAGGGGCAAAAAATGCCCGCACAAGTAATTTTGGGTATTTCAAATTAATTTGGGTTTAAAAAAAAATAAAAATAAATAAATTTAAAACCCGATTGGGGGTTTGTAAAATTTCAGGGGCACACAAAAATTTTTTTTGTTTAGATTTTAGGGTTAAAATAAATGGACATGTTGCAGATATAAACCAGCATCTCTGGTCAGTTTCCACTCTGCTCTGCAATTACTGTGTTCCACAAATGTAGACGGGAAATCCTCATTAAATCTGTGAATGTTTTATTACAGCAAAGCAGGAGGAGGAAGGAAAAACTAGAAATTAGTGGAAAGGGAGAATGATCCAACTTTTGCAAAAGAATATCTATATTAATAGTAAGGGAGATTTACAGTGGGGATCAAGTTTTTTGACAAATGACCCAAAAGGGCAAAAATTTGGGAAATCAACTTGTCCCCGGGGAAATTTTTCTGCCCTATCCAAGGAAAAGGAAAGGGGTAGATA
>JAODAL010074375.1:0-14393 GCA_025379985.1 Phyllomedusa bahiana
GTAGTCTATGTCCAAAAACAAAAATTTGGTTGAAAGACTCCTTTTTGTGGCACTTTTTTCTGGGGGTTGGGGTTTGGGCCCATGCTGTGCCAGGACGGGGGAAGTCTATGTCAATGAAACTAAAATGGGGGTTAAAAGACTCCTTTTTGCGGCACTTTTGACTGGGGGTGATGCAGGTTTGGGGCTCATGCTGTGGCCCAGGACAGGGATAGTCTATGTCCAGTGAAACTAAAATGGTGGTTGAAAGACTCCTTTTTGTGGCACTTTTTAATCTGGGGGTCATGCAGGTTTGGGGCTCATGCTGTGTTCCAGGACAGGGATAGTCTATGTCCAGTGAAACTAAAATGGTGGTTGAAAGACTCCTTCTTGCGGCACTTTTTAATCTGGGGTCATGCAGGTTTGGGGCTCATGCTGCGTTCCAGGACAGGGATATTCAATGTCCAGTTCAAGTAAAATTATGGTTCAAATCATACTGCCTTCTGGCACTTTTTAATTTGTGGGTGATGCAGGTTTAAGGGTCAGGCTGTGGTGCAAGACAGGGATAGTGAATGGTGTGTGACTTTTTTTCTGTGGCTTTTATAACCTAAGTGTGTTGCCTAAGATGTAGCAGGTATCCATTTGACTGTTGTGGATGTTAATTCCAGCTTCTCCAGGCCTGTTTGGGTGTAAGAATGAAGATGTTGTTCCTCTCCCATAGACTTTAATGGTCATCAGCGACAATCTATTATCGACTATCGGAAATCGTCTTGATAATTGCCGATATCGACTATCGACCCGATGACGATAGTCAACGTAATCGCTCATCACTAGTCATAAGTTGAAAATCATAGTGACCCATCGGCAGTGTCAAGAGCAACAACTTATATTCCAGTGTGTTAACAATCTGCTCCACATGTATTAAAATAGCACACAACAGTTAATACATTTGGTATATAGCTATATGCATACTAATGTATAATGAAACTTTTCTTACTTAACCCATGGCTAATGGATACGTATAGCTATATTTTGCACTATAGACTAAGACTTGTTGTGCACCATTCTTTAAAATTATGTTTGCGGTCACAGATTACTTTCAAAATTTCCACAAGTTCAAAGATTTGGTGCATGTAATTTCTATCATTCTTTGGGCATATAACACTTTTCTGGTAATTTCTTGTGGCTAAAGGGGAGATGCAAACAAAGCAAGTGCACTTACAAAACCAAACATATTGATGATTTTATGCAGCATGCACAAACAAGATGGGCGCATATCAAATATTACATAAAACAGACGCATATACAGTAATTTTTTGTCTACAGTCCTCTTTTTGTCAGTTCAGATAGTTAATCTTTCACACTGATTCACATAGCCTACGGTGAATAGCTAAAGGATTCGAGCCAGACAGAATATTTGCATCTATATAGGTAATTACCACAGCAAATAAAACTCTTATCTGAATCATAGCACACCTCCCATAAGCCTACATGGGTTGATATCGAACAAAACACATGTGCTGGTTAAATGTTTGGTAACAAGTATATCTAAACTAAATCTAAAGAAAATTGGCAGTAGAGCCCATGATTTTTGAGATTTCTTGGAAGAGATCATAAACTTTGGGTGAGTAAGTCTATTTGGTAACATTAAACTAACAGCCTTCAAATTGCAGCAATGCAAGCTATAATCTAAGTGCTAAAAATGTGTTTTGTTGTTTTTATTTGTGCTTTACATAAAAATCTATTGTATCAAGATGATGGTTGCAAAGCGTCATTGTCCAATTTGTTCTTTTTATTATAAATTCCATAACATGTGTGGGGGTGACAGGCACTTGAGCAGGTTTGCAGTTCAAAGAATATAGTTTTATTCATACTTGCCAACTTTTGAAAGTGGGCGTCAGGGAGATCCGAAAGTCGAGCCACAACATCCTTTGCAAAAAGTCACGCCCACTCCACCTAACTGTGTAGCGGCTCTAAAAGAAAGCTAAATTAGGGTATTGGCGTCACCCAGCTTTCCTGAAGGTTGGATGGCCTATTCAGCATCAAGTACAGCTGGGAGATACTGCTAAGCTGTGCCTGAACCTAAACACTACAATCAATATTTCAACCATACAGTGACCAGTGCAGACATTTAAGTGACTACAGTGCAGTTACATCTAGGGACTCACCAGAGACCTCTTCTATGACTGGAAATTTTCTTTTCCATTTTCTTCTCCATCTCGTCAAGACCTCCATAATGATTACTTCTGGCCATGACTTGTCCCTGCAAAATTTACTACACAAACATCTTAGAATTAAATTTTTTTCTGCATTCCCTACCTGTGCTCACCTTTGTACAAACTCCACATGTGGTGATAGGTGGGGAGGTTATGGAGTGTTAGGTGCAGGTGGAAAGGTTATGGGGTGATAGTTGGAATGGAGTGATAGGTGGAAGTGAGAGGACTATGGGTTAATAGGTGGAGAGGTTATGGGGTGATGGAGAGGTTGTAGTTTGTGTTGGCACTAAGATGCATAACACAATGTTGGGAGTGGCAGAACACAGGTTACAATCTCATTGGAGGTGCATAGGACCATCCCCCCGGAGATTGTGCCATGGCCTGTACCCCCCAAAATCATATTGTGCAGGTTGCAATACCAAACTCTCTAACTATTGTCTCTGGAGAGGAAAATGCTATCTAAGAGCAGTCTGTACAGTACAGAGAGTGAACTGGAAATGGCATCCACAATGCAATACAGTGGAATATATATATAACATGGTCATATGATTTTAGCAGCGGATGTGAGCCCTACACCTCAATGATGACATTCTTGACACTTTTCTGTGCTCTGCACTGATTGGTGGCCGACAAAAGTGCATAAAGGCGCTTAAAACTATTAAAATGGTGAAAGCCATCTTGAACATTTACTCGAATGAACAGTAAAATGTTCGGTTTGGTTCGAGTTCGAAAAAATTGAGATGTTCGACTCGAGCTTAACTTTTCTCGATCAACACCAGTCCTGAGATCAGCCTGACTTCTGAGTGTGATATAACGTTCAGTGAGGCCATGTGAACAATGAATGTTATATGGTTTACAGGGGATAGATGGTAGGGGAAGACAGGACTCTTTGCCTGTTTCTGGACTGCAGGACAGGTAAAAAATTTTTAATAAGTATGAATTACAAAGTTTTATAAAACAAATAAAAAATACGAGTACTGGAGAACCACTTCAGTTATTTGAGGGTGCAAATACACCTGTATTGCCTTGTGAACGCCATTTTCAGCTCACTCTCTGTACTGTACAGACTGCTCTTAGATAGCATTTTCCTCTCCATAGACATCAATCAGGAGTTTGGTATTGCTGGCTGCATCTTTCCAACACCCAGAAGCTGTTATTTGGTGACATTTGCAGGCTTGAATAACGGCTAACTCTCATATACATGGATATATATTCTACAGAGTGCTTGGATTTGCTAAATCATACTCAGTACCCAAAAGTTCAGTTTTTGCAGTATTGGGGGTTCAGTAATTGTGAAATCATTTTATAACACAACATCTCCATTTCTCCTATACAAAGAAATATATTCTAAATAGTGGTTGGTTGGTGAAAATTATACTGTGTGGACAAAAGTTAATTTTTTGCAGTTTTGGGGGTTCAGTAATTGTATAACACAACGTCTCCAAATCTCCTATACAAAGGAAAATATTTTAAATAGTGGTTAGTTGGTGAAAATTATTCTGAGTGGAGAAAAGTTCATTTTTGCAGTTTTGGGGGTTCAGTAATTGTATAACACACCATCTCCAAATCTCCTATGTGTCAAAGGTGCTTTTGGGCCCCCTCAGGATGCAGGACCCCATTGCAGCTGCTACCGCTGCACCTCCTATAGCTACACCCCTGCTTGCAAGCTGTCATCTTTTTTCAGTTAGCCATTGAAAGGAATGATGTATTTTAGCCTCTCAGTTTTTTTCTGTCACTCTTACAGACAAATTTTCTTCACTAAGTTGTTCCACGTATACAGTTTACTGTTATGAATAGTAATTACAGCTTCTCCTCATCTGTATAGGTATTAAAATTAACCAGAACATCTTCTCCCATTGACTTTAATAAGTTCTGCTTGAACATTTTACTGTTCGCTCATCTCTAGTGAAAAATATCAAAAGGTCATAAACATTTGGAAAAATATAACATTTTTAAACATTTCTGTATGTAAGACAGATAGGTATACCACACAAAATAGATAGCATCAACCATATCATACCATATCAACCATTTTATGTTGGGTTTATTTTCAAATGTCAATAGCAGCATATAAGGGAGGGAGCGCTATTTGGCTTTTGGAATGCAGATTTTGGTGGGTGCCATGTCATAGTTATATATTTTGTAAGGCCGAAAATAAGAAAGATGTCCATCAAGTTCAGCCTATTGTGCTATAGTGTTTCATAGTGTCATAGTTTGTAAGGCCGAAAAAAGACAAGACGTCCATCCAGTTCAGCCTGTTGTGCTAAGGTGTTGATCCAGAGGAAGGCAAAAAACGGCAATGAGGTGAAGCCAAATTTTCCTCTTTTAGGGAAAAATTCCTTTTCCCACTCCAATCTGGCAATCGGAAAATCCCCGGATCAATGACCCCTTCCAGAAAACCTAGACACTATAAATTGTTATATTATTTACACTCCATAAATGCATTTCCCAAAACCCCTTTTTGAACTCTGTTTTTGAATTAACCTGACAAGTCCCTCTGGCAGAGAATTCACAGTCTCACTGATCTTACAGTAAAGAATCCCTTTCTATGTTTATGTAGAAACTTTCGTTCCTCAAGACGTAGAGGATGCCCCCTTGTTCTAGATACAGTCCTGGGTATAAATACAGTAAATCTTGGGAGAGATCTCTATATTGACCTTTGATGTATTTAAACATATTTATTATGTCCCCCAAAGTGTCTTTTCTCTAAACTAAATAACCCTAATCTTGCTAATCTTTCTGGGTAATGTAGTCCACCCACTCCTTTTATTATTGTTGTTGCCCGCCTTTGTACCTGTTCAAGCTCTACAATGTCTTTCCTGGGCTCTGGTGCCCAAAACTGTACTCAATATTCCAGGGGTGGGCTAAAGCGTGTCGTGTCTTCCCAAGTGTTGCGACGGGCGCCGCAACCCACAACACGGGCTGCGGGCACCGCCGCGGCTCTGCCTCGGCTACCGGGATGAGTGCCGCCGCTGCCCGGGTGTCGGGCGGCGGGCGCACTCGCCCTCCTGCATGCCGGTACTCACCCGGCCGCACTCCTGTGTCCCTACAGCCTCCTCCTGCCCGGCGCGCGCGTCCCCGTGCTCTAAGGCGCGCGTGCGCCGGCTCTGTGAAATTTAAAGGGGCAGTGCGCCGGTAATTGGCTAATTGCCGGGCACTGCCTCTATTTTACCTGAGCGCTTCCGCCCGCTCCCTGCCGGATCTTTAGTGCCTTGCCTATTGTGAAAGCGTTTCCAGTTGTCTCGTTCTGATCTACCGTGTACCGTACTCTTGCTACCGTCTCTTGAGCACGAATCTCTGCCGCTTGCCCTGACCGTCTGACTTTCCACGACCACGAACCTTAGCCGCCTGCCCTGACCTCCTGCCTGTCCCCGACTACGAGCCTGTCTTACGATTTTGCACCACGCTATACTTCGGCTGCCACTGCAAGCAAGTCATGTCAGGGGTAGCGACCTGGTAGACTCCCACCGCAGCAAGTCCATCCCGCTTTGCGGTGGGCTCTGGTGAAAACCGGGACCTACTTAGATTCCGTTCCCTGGCGTGGCTTACACCCTCGCTTGCGGTGGTCCAGTGGATCCACTTCTATGTCAGGGACCGTTAAAGTAAGATCCAGTCATTGTGGCGGACCTCTCTTGCGTGGTAACCCAGCAGTCTCAACAACTGGCCCAGCAGGCGCAACAGCTGGATCAATTGACCACCATGATGCAGCAGCTCGTTACCGCCCAGCAGCAGCCGCCACCGCCCTCCCCGGGCGCCCCCTCTCCGGCAGGCCACTGAACTCCGTTGGGACCCAAGCTTCGTTTGTCACTGCCTGCCAAATTTGACGGCGACCCCAAGCTCTGCAGGGGATTCCTCACCCAGTGCACCCTGCACATTGAGTTAATGGGAGACCAATTCCTGTCTGAACGTTCCAAGGTGGCGTTTGTGGTCAGCCTGTTGTCCAGGAAGGCCCTGGCCTGGGCTACACCTCTATGGGACAGGAACGATCCAGTGACTGCGGACCTGCATGCCTTCCTTTCTGAATTCCCGCAGTGTTTTCGGGGAGCCAGCACGAGCATCTTCGGGAGACGGCACTCTTGAACCTGCGCCAGTGCGAAACCTCGGTCGGAGATTATGCGGTACAGTTTCGCACCCTGGCATCGGAGCTGTCCTGGAATGACGCCACCCTGTGCGCCACCTTTAAGAAAGGACTTTCCAGCAGGGTAAAGGATGCCCTTGCAGTACGAGATTTGCCATCCTCTCTTAGTGAATTAATCCACCTGGCCACCCGCATAGACGTACGCTTCGCAGAGAGGCAAGAAGAGCTGCGCCAAGATTGTGACCTGGCGCGACCCCGTCGTCTGCCACGCCTGGCCCCGGTGTTCCAGAGGCCTCCACTGCGCTTCCTTACGTCTGGGGAAGAGCCCAGCAGGTGGATCAAGCCCACATTTCTGAGCAAGAATTATCCCGTCGGCGTGCAGAAAAGCTGTGCCTGTACTGTGCCAGCCCAGATCATTTTCGGAGGAGCTGTCCACTTCGCCCCCAACGTCTGGGAAAAGCCCGCACCTAGGCCATGTTGGGGAGGCATCCCTAGGTGAGAACTCTTCCTCTCCACGCCTGACTATGTTGGTAGAGATCAGGACTGACTCGGGTCTTGTATTACACGCTCCTGCGTTCCTGGACTCCGGTTCCGCCGGGAATTTTATCCACGCCGCCCTTGTATCCCGGTATCAGCTTCCAGTGGTTAGACTGGAGAAGCCGTTGGTGATATCCTCGGTCACAGGGGAGCTGCTTGAAGACGCCATTCGGTACAGGACCAAGCCGGTGACCCTCCACGTGGGCGCCCTTCACAAGGAGAAGATCTCCCTCTATGTGCTGTCTTGATCTTCCTCAGCGATCCTGTTGGGGCTTCCGTGGCTGCAGCGCCATGCCCCTACGCTTAATTGGAAAACAGGCGAGGTCGTGCGCTGGGGACTTGACTGCCGGAACTTTTGTCTGGTGGCACCTCGCCCGGTGCGCTCCGTTCCTTCCCAACCGTCCTCCAGGCCTCTGCCATGACTGCCCACGGAATACCGGGATTATGTGGACGTCTTCTCAGAGAAGCAGGTGAGACCCTTCCGCCTCATTGCCCCTATGACTGCCCAATTGACCTACTGCCGGGAACCAGTCCTCCCAGGGGCAGGGTTTACCCGCTGTCGGTACCGGACCCCAGCCATGCCCGAACTACATTCGGGAAAACCTGCAAAAGGGGCTTTATACGCAAATACTCCTCCCCGGCGGGGGCAGGATTTTTCTTTGTGCAGAAGAAAGATGGCTCCCTACAGCCCTGTATCGACTATCGGGGCCTTAACAAAATCACTGTGAAAAATCGCTATCCCTTGCCACTGATCACAGAACTGTTTGACTGGCTTCGTGGAGCAAAGATTTTCTCCAAGTTTGACCTGCGAGGGGCCTACAACCTCATCCGCATTCGTGAGGAGTATGAGTGTAAGACTGCTTTTAACACACGGGATGGACACTTCGAGTACCACGACATGCCCTTCGGTCTGTGCAATGCCCCAGCAGACTTCCAAGAATTTTTGAATGATATCTTCCGGGATCTCTTTTACACATAGTGTCGTGGTCTACTAGACGACATTCTGGTGTTCTCGGCCGATGTGGAGACTCATCGCTCCCATGCCCGCTGGTGTTGGAGCGGCTACATGCCAACCACCTCTATGCTAAATTAGAGAAATGTCTCTTCCACCAGACCAGCCTCCAGTTCCTTGGTTACGTCATCTCGGACCGCGGGTTAAAGATGGATCCTGCCAAGTTGTCGGCTGTTTTGCAGTGGCCTGGGCTGGTGGGCCTACGAGCTATACAACGCTTCCTGGGCTTCTCGAATTCTATCGTCAGTTATTCTGCACTATTCTACCTTGGTGGTGCCTATCATTGCACTTAACCAAAAAGAACACCAACCCTAGGCAGTGGCCGCCAGAGGCCGAAAAGGCATTTGTGCAGCTTAAGGCAGCCTTCGCCTCTGCGCCCGTCCTGACCAGGCCTGATTCCGAGAAGCCATTCTTTCTGGAGGTGGATGCCTCCTCGGTCGGGGCTGGTGCAATTTTTATGCAAAAGGGACCTAAAGGCAAGATACTCACCTGTGCCTTCTTCTCCAAGACCTTCTCCCATGTGGAGAGAAATTACACCATCGGGGACCGGGAGTTGCTGGCTATCAAGCTAGCCTTAGAAGAGTGGGGGTTATTCTTCTGGAAGGTGCACGCAAACCCCATCACCATTTACTCCGACCATAAAAAATCTTCAATCCCCTCCAATCGGCCCAACGCCTCAATCCCACGTCAAGCCAGGTGGTCCCCTTCTTCTCGCGCTTCATTTACAGAAAAACATATTTTCGGCCAGCAGAGAAGAACGTCAGGGCCGATGCGCTGTCCCGTCTCCGATGTGTTGGAGGAGGAGGGCGTACCCCAGCATATAATTTCCCCCGAACGCCTGATCTCTGTGGCTCCAGTGGATCTGTGAAAGGTGCCTCCAGGGAAGACTTACGTCTGTCCTGCGCTCAGGAGGAGAATTTTGAAATGGGGACACTGTTCTCTAGTGGCCGGTCACCCAGGAGCACTCAAATCGTTCCTCCTAATCTTCCGTTTTTACTGGTGGCCAGAGCTTGCTAGGGACATCAAGGAATTCGTGAAGTCCTGCGTTACTTGTGCTCGTAACAAGACTCCTCGCCACAAACCCGCGGGTTTGCTCCAGCTTCTGCCCATCTCTAGGGCCCCTTGGACTCATGTGCGATGGATTTCCCTCACGGATCTGCCTCCCCCTTTTGGGCAACACGGTCATCTGGGTGGTCGCTGACCTTTTTAGAAGATGGCGCACTTTATCCCGTTGCCAGAGCTACCGTCTGCCCCCCAGTTGGCCAGCCAGTTTTTTCTCCACATCTTCCGCCTACACGGAATTCCCCAGCATATTGTTCGGATCGGGGGTCCAATTTGTGTCGAGGTTCTGGCGGGCCCTCTGCTCTCGGTTGCAGGTGAACCTCGATTTCTCTTCCACCTACCACCTGCAGACGAACGGCCAAGTGGAGAGAATCAATCAGATCCTGGGGGCTATTTGCGGCACTTTGTCTCGGCTCGACAGGATGACTGGCCAGCTTACTTCCTTGGGGGAGAGTTTTCCTATAACTCCCTGGAGTTTAGAATCCACTGGTACCTCGCCATTTTTCATCGTCTATGGTCAGCATCCCCGCCCTCCATTACCATTGTCTTCACCTTCGGAGGTGCCGGCAGCGGATACTTTTGCCCGAGATATGGTGTCCATTTGGAAACAGACGCGCCACTCTCTGCAGCATGCGTCCGCACGCATGAAGGTCCAAGCGGACAAAAAGAAAAACCCTCCCCAGTGTTTTCTCCTGGCGACAAGGTCTGGCTATCGGCCAGATATATCCGGCTCAAGATCCCCTCGTACAAATTGGGCCCCCAGTACGTAGGACCATTTGAAGTACTCGGTCGCATCAACCCGGCTGCCTATAAACTCCGGCTCCCACCCACAATGCATATTCCCAGAGGATCTCTCCTCCATCTTCCGAAGCGGAGTCTGCCAACATCTTCACTGTAAATGAAATCCTAGATATGAAGACCATCAGGGGAAGGCGGCATTTCCTGATCGACTGGAAGGAGTTTGGTTCTGAAGAGAGATCTTGGGAGCCGAAGGACAACATCTTGGACCGTGAGTTGCTGCAGAAATTCCTCCAGGCCAGGAAGAAGGGAGGGCTAAAGGGGGGGGGGGGTAAATGTTTTCGCCAAACGCCACAGCCCGCAATTCGGGCTGCGGGCGCCGCCGCAGCTCTGCCTCGGCTACCGGGAAAGATGCCGCCGCTGCCCAGGTGTCGGGCGGCGGGCGCACTCGCCCTCTTGCGCGCCGGTACTCACCCGTCCGTGCTCCTGTGTCCCTGCAGCCTCCTCCTGCCCGGTGCACGCGTCCCCGTGCTCTAAGGCGCGCGTGCGCCGGCTCTGTGAAATTTAAAGGGGCAGTGCGCCAGTAATTAGCTAATTGCCGAGCACTGCCTCTATTTTACCTGGGCGCTTCCGCCCGCTCCCTGCCGGATGTTTAGTGCCTTGCCCATTGTGAAAGCGTTTCCAGTTGTCTCGTTCTGATCTACCGTGTACCGTACCCTTGCTACCGTCTCTTGACCACGAATCTCTGCCGCCTGCCCTGACCGCCTGCCTGTCCACGACCACGAACCTTAGCCACCTGCCCTGTCCCCAACTACGAGCCTGTCTTACGATTTTGCACCACGCTATACTTCGGCTGCCACCGCAAGCAAGTCACGTCAGGGGTAGCGACCTGGTAGACTCCGGCCGCAGCAATCCATCCCGCTTTGCGGCGGGCTCTGGTGAAAACCGGGACCTACTTAAATTCCGCTCCCTGGCGTGGCTTACACCATCGCTTGCGTTGGTCCAGTGGATCCACTTCTACGTCCGTTACACCAAGTCCTTCTCCATGTCACTTTTACCCAGCATTTTTCCATTTAACATGTAGTCATGTAATGGATTTTTCCTCCCCATGTGCATAACCTTGCATTTTTTCTGTATTTAAAACCCCATCTGCCATTTCCCTGTCCAGGCCTCCAACTTATCCGATCCCTTTGTAATAACACATTATCCTCTATTGTGTTGATTACATTACAGAGCTTAGTATCGTCTGCAAAGATCCCATATTCTACTGGTATCCTTGTGTAAGATAATTAATTAAAATGTTAAAGAGGATAGGGCCCAATACTGATTCTTGTGGTACCCCACTAGTAACAGCGATCCAGTCTGAGTATGTACCGTTGATTACTACTAGTGTTGAGCGATTATTATCGACAAAGTTGAAATCGGCATGGTTTTTATGTTGATCGGATTTTTTCGATCACGCGATAATTTAGGTGAAAATCTGCGCATAATCATTAATATCGTGCATTTTCGGCCTTCCTGTCATTTTGGTGGCCCAGCAAATCAGCTTAGAGAATAGAGCAGGGTGAGCTGTGTGTGCGACGTCATGACTGGGATGTGTATGGTTGTGATTGGCTGGAAAAATCACATGACCTCATTTTACATAGAACAGCCCTTCCTGTTCATGATCATCAGTGTGTGTCTGTGTATCATAAGAGCAGGACGTGTGCTCGGTCTCCTCTCAACAACAGCTCAGTGAAACTGTTCTCTTTGTTCACACAGACAACTATGCTTTTAGCTGTGAACATTAGAACTTAGGTAGATTAGAGATTTTCAGTTTTTAGTTACTTAGGCTGAGAATTTTAAGGAGCATCTAGCGCTGTACAGCCGGGTGGGGTGCGGGCGAACACAGACAGACAGGCTGGCAGGCAGGCAGGCAGGCAGGCTTTTGAAAGGAGAGTGGATAATTGTGCAGCCCAGACTGTGCTTTGACCCTGCATTGAAATGGGTTTTTATTAACAGTTTTGGCCAGTTTTTGGTGAAATATTAGCTTGTATTTTGTGCAGCCTGTACTTTTTATTAGGATACAGATCTTTTCTAGTAACTGTAGGTGTATTTGATAGGTGCAAAACTCACCTTTTATTATCTGTACACGATTTAATTAGGTTTTTTTTCACTTTGGCGCAGCTCAGTTTTGTTCAAAGACCCACTTTGTTCTTTCAATAGGATACAGAACTTTTCTAGTCACTGCAGGTGTATTTATAGGTGCAAAAACCACGTTTTATTATCCGTACACAATTTAATTACGTGTTTTTCACTTTGGCGCAGCCCAGCTTTGTTCAAAGACCCATTTTTTACTTACAATAGGATACAGAACTTTTCTAGTCACTGCAGCTGTATTTATAGATGCAAAAAACACGTTTTATTATCCGTACACAATTTAATTAGGTTTAGTTCAATTTGGCGCAGGCCATTTTTGTTAAAAGACCCATTTTGTACGGAGATACCATACAGAAATTTGCTAGCAATTGCAGGTGTATTTAATAGGTGCAAAAACCACAATTTAATTCCGTGTTTTTCACTTTGGCACAGCCCAGCTTTGTTCAAAGACCCACTTTCTACTCACAATAGGATACAGAACTTTTCTAGTCACCGCAGGTATATTTACAGGTGCAAAAACCACGTTTTATTATCCGTACACATTTTAATTTCGTGTTTTTAACTTTGGCGCAGCCCAGCATTTTTTCAAAGACCCATTTTTTGCTTACAATAGATACAGAACTTTTCTAGTCACTGCAGGTGTATTTTTAGGTGCAAAAAACCACGTTTTATTATCCATACACAATTTAATTAGGTTTAGTTCACTTTGGCGCAGGCCATTTTTGTTAAAAGACCCATCTTGTACGGATATTACCATACAGAAATTTGCTAGTAATTGCAGGTGTATTTCATAGGTGCAAAAACCACCTTTTATTATCAGTATACATTACAAATAGGTGTTTTTTTTTTACTTTGGTGCGGCCCAGTTTTGTTCATAGAGCCACCTTGTACTTAAATTTGAATACAGAAATTTTGTAGTCACCGCAGGTGTATTTACAGGTGCAAAAACCACATTTTATTATCCATACACAATTTAATTACGTGTTTTTCACTTTGGCGCAGCTCAGCTTTGTTCAAAGACCCATTTTTTACTTACAATAGGATACAGAACTTTTCTAGTCACTGCAGGTGTATTTATGTAATGCAGAGGTGGATTCGCTGGACCACCGCAAGCGATGATAGTTAAGCCATGCCAGGGAGCGGAGTTTAAGTAGCCCCCGGTGTTCACCAGAGCGGGATGGACTTGCTGTGGCATGAGGCTACCAGGTCGCTACCCCTGACGTGACTTGCCTGCGGTGGCGGCCGGGGTAATGCGTGGTACAGAGTCGTGATCCGGAGACGTAGTTGGGGACAGGCAGGAGGTCAGGACGGGCGGCAGAGGTTCGTGGTCAGTGACAGGCAGAAGATCAGGGCAGGCGGCAAACAGGCAAGGTCGGGAAACGTAAGCAGACAGACTGGTAAACAGGTAGACACGACGGACTTCTGAATACAGACTAGGCACTTTAAACACACACCAACGAACTGGCAGTGAGTGTAGGAGGCGTGCACACTAAATAGGGTCAGCGGCCAGCGATGGCCAATTACCGGCGCGCTATCCCTTTAAATCTCGACCAGCCGTCGCGCGCGCCCTAAGCAGCGGGTACGCACGCGGCGGCCGTCGGAGCCAGACACAGGAGCAGGGACTGGTGAGTATGGGCTTTCCTGGGCAGTAGCAGAAGGGCAAGGGCAGCCGCGGCACCCACGTCGGACCCCGTAGGCGAGCCGTGGTGCCGAGCCCTGTGACAGTACCCCCTCCTTGGGTCTCCCCCTCTTCTTTTGGAATTTAGAGAGGAGATCAGGGGACAGGTTGGTCTCTGGTTCCCACGAACGCTCCTCCGGACCGAAGCCCTTCCAGTCAATAAGGTAGAACCGCTTCCCCCTCACTGTCTTCTCCGCCAACACCTCCTTGACCTCAAAGATGTTATCTGTATTAGCGACAGGAGAAGGCGAGACAGATCTGCGGGAGAAGCGGTTCAGCACCACTGGCTTGAGGAGGGACACGTGGAAGACGTTCGGGATATGTAGGGTCGGGAGCAAGCGGAGCTTGTAGGATACTGGGTTCAGTCTCCGAAGTACCACAAAAGGGCCCAAGTATTTAGGGCCCAACTTGTAACTAGGCACTTTGAAGCGGATGTACTTGGTGGATAACCAAACTCGCCCGGCTCAAATAAGGGTGGGGACCTACGATACCTGTCAGCCTGAAGTTTGGTGCGAGCAGAAGCCCGTAACAGGGCCTGTCGTGTGAGTTGCCAGAGAGCCTCGATGTCCTTTACTTGGGCATCCACGGCAGGGACAAGAGAAGAGGTAGCTAGGGGAAAAGGTGGGCGATGATGTAACCCAAAGACGACAAAAAAGGGGGAGGCCCCAGCGGATTCCGTATCTAAAGAGTTATAGGAAAACTCTACCCAGGAGAGAAGATCGGACCAGTTATCATGATGAGCGGACACAAAATGGCGCAAGTAGGTACCCAACACTTGGTTAACCCGCTCTACCTGCCCGTTAGTTTGAGGGTGGTATGCAGATGAAAAATCAAGCTGACCCTTCAACTGACAGCACAGAGCCCGCCAAAATTTAGCAATAAACTGGACTCCCCTGTCAGAGACAATATGCAAAGGGAGACCGTGAGACATCCGGAAAAAAGTTGGGGCCCGCTGGG
>JAODAL010074376.1:0-14393 GCA_025379985.1 Phyllomedusa bahiana
ACCAAAACCACAAGTCTGGCTCGGGCACCCCTTTACCCTGGTTGTTCCTTGCAGGCCCATACTTCAGGGAAATTGTAGAACCTATACCATAAGTCTGGCTCAGGTAGAGCACCAGTTCTACGTGTTAAGTGCCTATGGTAGTTCTGCCGGCCTCCAGTTGTAAATGTGTAGAATCATAAGATTGGTGCGACGCACCCAGAACGCCCCCACATCTTGGGCGCATTACAAAGTGTCTTGGCGCCGCATAATGCACCTACTTTTGGACTGTGCCTTCTCATACATCAAGAGAACAGGGCTGAGACAGTTTTTTGGCTGAAAGTACATCAGAATACTGGCGCAGCCCTGTACACACAGTACATGTCGCTCATTGTGTTTCTCTAAAAATGTGACTTAGATGCAAAGGGTTCACTCACTTTTTCCTACTTGTGATATTTTTGCTGTGTCAAAGCTTTTTTTGTGTCAGCACAAGGGCAATATGGAATCCATTTGTGTAATGGGTATAGGGAAAGGAAACAGAAGAATATGAAAGTTCATTACAGAGAGTACAGGATAGAGAGACATTGAGGACGTTCTCTGGACACAGGATCTCTAAGAGGGTTGACTCCACTCACAAACCTTAGTATTGATGTTGAACCAGGTCTTCTTGCTACTTTTGCAGTGTCTGTTATTATTCTACTCTACACTGATGTTCTTATCGTTGCTGGATATTATTCTTTCTCTTCTGTGACTGTTCTAGATGCAGTTTGATATCAGTTCTCTTGTGTATTTCTATCCTGCATTGTTAATATGATCCAAGCCCATGTCTAGTACCTTACATGTATTCACATTCATTAAAAGGCATTTTCCCATCTAACGCTACAATTTGTGACAAAAAGAATGAAATCGTGAGATGCCATCTACGAGCCACTGAGAGGCCAGCTGGACTGTTCAGTAGTTATTAAAGAACCCTAAAAAGTTTGAGTTCGAACTCCCATTAAAGTCAATGGGAGAAGATGTTCTGGTTAATTTTTATACCTATACAGGTGAAGCTGGAATTACCATCCATAACAGTAAACTGGATACGTGGAACAACTTAGTGAAGAAAATTTGGCTCTAAGAGTCACAGAAAAAATTTCAGAGGCTAAAATACTTAATTCCTTTCAATGGCTAACTGAAAAGATGAGGACAGCTTGCAAGCAGGGGCGTAGCTATAGGAGGTGCACAGCTATAGGAGGCCCTGATATGTTAAAAAATAGCAACTAGTAATGGGTGGGGGCCCTATTTGATTTGGCTGCATGGGACCTTTAAACGGTTAATAGATGACTGATGGCAGCCCTGGTAACGGGGGCTCCATTTCACTTTTTTGCACCAGGGTCCAAAAACTTGAACTTATGCCTCTGCAGGCTGGACTAGACTACACAGCAGTAACTTTGGTGACAGCGAGAACATGGCAATGGGAAACATTTCAGGATAACAGGACTTAGTACATTTGCTGGTAATACAGGTGGAGGCATATAAAAAATAAAGATTTGGAGGGCTACAAGAAGGAGTAAGATGTATGCAGTGCACATCAAGGTCATACAGGTGTATATTTCAAAATAAATTCAGCTGTAAGACTTGTAAATCTAGCTGTTGGCAGCAGTAGAATACACTTTGTAGAAACAGCAGGCACAGGAACTACAGACATGAGATGTAGTGCAGTTTAAATGTGTACAGTGGGTACGGAAAGTATTCAGACCCCTTTATATTTTTCACTCTTTCTTTCATTGCAGCCATTTGTAAGATCCAAAAAAATCATTTTTGCTGATTATTTACACTATCGTTCAAAAGTTTAGGGTCACTTGGAAATTTCCTTACTTTTTAAAGAAAAGCACAGTTTTTTTCAAAGAAGCTAACATTAAATGAATCAGAAATCCCCTCTGTACATTGTTAATGTGGTAAATGACTATTCTAGCTGCAAACGTCTGGTAGTTAATGCCATATCTACATAGGGGTATAGAGGCCCATTTCCAACAACCATCACTCCAGTGTTCTAATGGTGCATTGTGTTTGCTAACTGTAAGAAAGCTACTGGATATTTTGAACACCCTTGAAAACCCTTGTGCAAGTATGTTAGCACAGCTGAAAACAGTTTTGCTGATTAGAGAAGCTATAAAACTGACCTTCCTTTAAGTTAGTTGAGAATGTGGAGCATAAAAATTTGTTGGTTCGATTAAACTCGCAAAATGGCCAGAAAAAGAGAACTTTCTTGTTAAACACAACACTCTATTCATGTTCTGAGAGATGAAGGCTATTCCATGCGAGAAATTGCCAAGAAACTGAAGATTTCCTACAATGGCATGTACTACTCCCTTCAGAGGAGAGTTAAAACAGGTTTTAACCAAAGTAGAAAGAGAAGTGGGAGGCCCCGCTGCACAACTGAGCAACAAGACAAGTACATTAGAGTCTCTAGTTTGAGAAATCAACACCTCACAGGTCCTCAACGGGCAGCTTCATTAAATAGTACCCGCAAAACAACAGTGTCAGTATCTACAGTGAAGAGGCAATTCCAGGATGCTGGCCATCAGGGTAGAGTGGCAAAGAAAAAGCCATATCTGAGACCGGCTAATAAAAGGAAAAGATTAATATGGGCTAAAGACACGGACATCGGAGAGAGGAAGATTGGAAAAAAGTGTTATGGACGACGAATCGAAGTTTCAGGTGTTTGGATCACACAGAAGAACATTTGTGAGACGCAGAACAACTGAAAAGAAGACCGTGGGGCGGACCGGGGCCCCGCCCCCATGAGGGGAGGCGCGGCATGACCCGGCATGCTGGGCGCGGCCGGAGCGCGTCGCGGTGACGCGGCAGTCGGGGGAGGAGTTCGGGCGCAGGGAGGGGCGGTATTTAAGGCCGCCTCTCTGCCCAGGAAAGCAGTTGGCGCAGCACGTGTGATGCAGTCCCACCCGCCAGCCCTAAAGTAGGGTTCGGTGCATAGGGGGTGTGGTTCGTGGGGTGTGGTTCTCGGCAAAGTTGGGTGCTGGGGACTAGTTATGTCATGGTGGCCGTGGGCGGTCGATGTTCTTGGAGTGGTGGAGAAGATTGGTGAGGGAGTCCTTCGGGGTAGGATTCCCTCAGAGTTTGGGTAACTTGGACGGCCCGACGAAGGTGGGCTCTTTCGGGGTGTTATCCCTGGGGAGCAAAATGGAGGATCCATAGAGTATGGCTTTTGGGCCTCCGAGCCAGTGGAGTATGGCTGGGGGCAAATGGTGGTTTGTCCCTTCGGGGATTTGGTCGCCGGGTCGGTTTTGGGGCTCCAAGGACCTCGGCCCCATATTTTCTACTGGTTGGTTGGAAGAGTTGTTTGGGTTATTTATGTGGCTGTATATAGATATATATATGTATATGGAGAGGCATGGGTAGAGTCGGATTATTTATACGTGGATGTATATATTTACATATATATATTTATATACCGGTTTACAGATTTATATTATATTTATACTGGTTGTTTTATATTTATGTGTATTTTGTTAATAAAACGGCTACTGTGGCCAATTCAATCCAAACAGGTGTGTCCTGTCATTACTGGGGGGGGGCCACAGTAGGGAGGTGGGGATTAGGAACAAAGGAAGGAAGTTTGGTGGAGGGCAGGACGCGCAGACTCAGCGTTGCCCTGGGGGTCATGCTGGAACAGCACCTGACACCATCTGTCCAGCATGGTTGAGGGAATGTGATGGTCTGGGGTGGTTTTGGTGCTGGTGGGGGTCATGTGATGGTCTGGGGTGGCTTTGGTGCTGGTGGAGGTCATGATATGGTCTGGGGTTGGTGCTGGTGGAGGTCATGTGATGGTCTGGGGTTGCTTTGGTGCTGGTGGAGGTCATGATATGGTCTGGGGTTGGTGCTGGTGGAGGTCATGTGATGGGGTTGCTGGGTTGCTTTTGTGCTGGTGGAGGTCATGATCTGGTCTGGGGTTGGTGCTGGTGGAGGTCATGTGATGGTCTGGGGTGGCTTTGGTGCTGGTAAAGTTGGAGATTTGTACAAGGTAAAAGGGATTTTGAATAAGGAATTCTATCGCTCCATTTTGCAATGCCATGCCATACCCTGTGGGGGGCGCTTGATTGGAGCCAATTTCATCCTGTAACAGGACAATGACCCAAAGCCACCTCCAAATTATACAAGAACTATTTAGGGAAGAAACCGGCAGCTGGTATTCTATCCGTAATGGAGTGGCCAGCGTAGTCACCAGATCCCACCCCCTTTGAGCTGTTGTGGGCGCAGCTTGACCGCAGGGTATGCCAAAAGTGCCCACCAAGCCAATCCAATTTGTGGGAGGGGCTCCTGGAAGCAGGGGGGGGGATTTCTCCAGATGACCTCAGCAAATTAACGGCTAGAAGCCAAAGGTCTGCATTGCTGGAATTGCTACAAAGGGAGCGACAAAAGCAAAGTCTGAAGTAGAAAATTATTATTTCAAATAAAAATCCTTATTTCTTCTTTTTTAACGTAGCTTTATTGACAAGCAAGATACAAATCACAAAGCAATTTTACAGAAGCATACTTAGTTACATGCGCATATAACTTTCAAAGAAGTAACTCAAAATAGTACACATCATGGTTCTGTAGAGTATATTTCGTATATGGTACACTAGCCATGGGGAAGAAGGACGGGTATGGAAGGGGATCGGGAAGGTGACAACAACGACAATAAGAGGGGCAAAACACCAAAAAAAAAAAACCAAAAAAAAAAACGGGAGGGGGGGGGGGGGGGGGAAAGCACAGGAGGGAAGGGAGGGAAGCAGGGAAAATTTGGGATCACATAAAGGTAGTGAGGTCTCTATACAGTTGAGTTGCCAAAACCGCCCAAAAAAAATACATTTGTGTCTAAATTCTCTTCATTGGTACCCTTTTTCTGAAGTGTAAGGAATATTTGCTTCCCAAAAAGAAATTTTTTAAAATTTTTAAAAAAAGAACATTAATCCCAAAAAACCGATGGCTTTGGAAACAAAAACCCACTCCTGACTCCCGGACTCGCCCCCGCCCGACCCCCCCCCCAAAAGCTGCCCCTTTCCCGGAGATTTTGTTCAGTTATTCGCCCCTACGACCCAGGAAACCCAAAAACCCCCGCACGTTCTTTTCAAACCAAAAACGTCCCGGTACTACGGCGTGGGGAGTAAACCCGCCCTCCACCCTCTCCATTTTCCCTGGTAAATTTTTCCAAAAAACTGCATTTTGAAATGCTCGGATTCCTCCAAACCCTGAAGAAGAAGATTCTTTAAACCCAATCCACTTGGGGGGGGGTTGTGTAGACCTCCCTTTCTCGGGTTTATGGCTTTGAAAACTTCCGTAGGAAGACTATCAGACTTCCCTTTAGAATGGCAAAGGTTTTTGGAAGGATAAAGAGGGAAGAACCGAGGGATCATTTTTGCAAATTTATGCCTGTGATAAATTTTAATTAAAATCCAAAAACCTTGGCCCCAAAAGGGGGCCCAAAACCCCTGTGATCCCACCAGAAAGTGGGGGCATTGTGCCTGGTGCTAGTCCGCAATTTTTTGCAAATAGACGGGGCCTGGGATTTTTATAGAATGGGGGAACGTGGGAACCCCGACCCCCTTTTTACAGAACCTTATAGTTGGTTCCTGAATTTTGCAGGAGACAGATGTTTAAAGCGGGTAATTGCGAGGGCCCTTTTGGGCCCGTTTTATTTTTGCACTGTAGGTGTCACCCAAAATCCCTCTCCCCGGGGGGCTTGGTTAAATTTGGTGTTTGCAGGGGCCCGTTCCCCAACAACCTGTATGTTGTTGTATCAAAAGACTTTGGGGGGGGGCTGCACACAGAGAAATTTCAAAATTGGGCGTGGCAATAACCCAGATTAAACTTCTTTTTTTAAAATTAAAAAAAAAGCCTAAAACTGATGTTTTGAAGGGCCCGCATTGGGTGACCTGTTCTGCAGTATAACATTTGTTTCATACTGTTTAAAGGCGGGGAAAAGTTTTAATCATGAGGGTTTCCCCGAGCCTTTCCCCCGAAAAAACGTTTAAACAGCAAAAAAGGGGGGTGTTAATGTTTTGGGAGGCGTTTAATTTAGTGGGGGTAAGGGGGGCCGTTTGGTTCCAAAAAAAATTTATCCCGCCGGCTCATACACCTATGAGTTTAAGGGAATTTATTTGGACACCAGGGGGCAGGTGGAAACCGCAAAATTTTTAAAACTAGAAGAATCCAACCAGGGGGGCCCAAAATAGGGGTACAAACCCACTTTTTCCTCCCTTCGTTTCCCAGTCTTAGTTCTGTGTGGTGGGGAAATTATCTAATATCTAGCAGGAGCCCCGGCTACATAGTACAGTTTTAGATCCGGGGGGTGCCAAAAAAAGCCCTTTCCTTTTTCCATTAACTAGGGGCTTCCCTCGCAATCCCAGGGTTTTTTTATGGCCCCACAAAATTTCTTTATACTTTTATTAAAATCTAGGGGAAAAAAAGGGGTTTCCCGGGGGTCGAATTGGGATAGTTTGAAAAAAAGTAAAGTAACCCGGGGCCCAAAAATTTTTTTTTACGTAATTTATTTCCCCTTTTTTTTAGAAATCTTTCCCCCCCCATTTTGAAAGATCTCCTTTCACCATTTGGAGAAATGGGGAAAGGTTTTTAAATTTAAAAAATTTTTTTCGAATTTGGGTGGGGATCCTGAAACCCGAGGAAAAAAAACGAATCTTTAGCCCCCGTAAAGGGAAAATTTTTTAAATTTCCCGTGCCTAACGGGTTTGGGAAAACCATGGGGGAAATTTAAAAGGGTTTTACTCTTTTGAGTAGTTCCCCCTTAAAGGGTTTCTTAAGTTCCCCCAAGTTTTTTATTACCCCAAACAGAGAAGGGGGAGAAATAGGGGGGCCCCGGAAAATGATTTTACAAAAGAAGTCATCCCGGGAAATGCCGCCCCACTTGTACTGCGATCCTTTTTATGGCGAAATTCCCCCAATGTCTCGATGCCCTGATCGCCTGCAGTAATACTCCATGGCAAAAAACTTTGAAGGAGGGGGGAAAAGGGGACAACCCGTTGGTACCCTTTCGGGTTTTTTTGGGGCTAGACAGGAACCATTTTACCCTAATTTGAGCCGGGGGGCTTTGTAAAAAAGGGGGAAGTATTTTCTGTCTCTTTAGGAGGGCCCATTCCGGCGGCCCGGGCAGCGCAGGGTCCAAAAAAAAACCCCAGTCCACCCTGTTTGAAAAGCCTTTTTAGCGTCCCCAATGATAAAGCATCGAGGGATGTTTCTTTTTGCCCGGGGATATTGATAATGAAAAAATTTTTTGGGTTTATCCCTAGTTTTCCCCGGTGGGGGGCGAAAAAGCCCCCCTGAAACCAAGGGGGAAAAGATATCAGGCCCGAACCTCAGAGGCCTAATCGCCCGGATTTTTTGCATATAGTTTTGTGGGCCGTGTTGGGGCAAGGAGATGGGCCATTAAAATTGGCACAATTAAAAAAAGGGGCCTTTTTTGGGTTTTGGGGGTCACCCTGATTATGAATTTCCCCCTGTAAGAAAAACCGGGGGAAAGGGTTGTTCCTTTGAGACCCAAAAATTTAAAAAAGGCCTAAAATTTGGGTCCCAATTTAATTTCGTCTTAACGTTTTTTAAAAAAAATTTGTGTAAAACCCCCAGGGCCAGGGCTTTTTTCCCCCCCCCCCCCCCCCCCCCCCCCCCCCCCCTTTGGGGGAAAGGTGGGGGCAAAACGCCTGGAAAGCCAAAACCTTTGCCTGAGAATGGGGATTCCAAACTCCTGGGTCTATCACGGGGGGCCCCTCCCCGGGGGGAAAACCCTTTTCACAAACCCCCCCCAAAAGCTTTATTTCCGGGGGGATGTTATCCCGTTTTTCTATAAAACTTCCAAAAAAAACAGTTTAGAATATTTTGGGGGGTTTGGTGCGTAATGGCCCTTGCCATCTTTAATTTGAGGGGATATATTTAAAAATGCCCTCCTGTCCTAAAAAAGGCCCCTGGGCCCAAAAACCCAAATTGGATTTTTTGCTCCACATTTTAAAAAAGAGCCGGCACAAATTTGCTTGTTTTCCTAGCCCATTTCTTATTGGAGCAGCCGAATTTCTTTCCGATTGCAAAAAGGCCCCCGAAAGGTTTAGTCTCTTGGGCCCGAGAGGATTTTGGCCCCGCTCTCCAAAAGTGGCAAGCTTAGTTAAAAGGGTCGCAAGCTTCGCCCCCGTTCCCTTTAAATTGGGGCCCTGTTTAATTTAAAAGTTTTCCCCTGCTTTAAAACCCCTTTAAAGCGCCCCAATTTTTATGGGCTTGGGGGGTTGGATCAAATTTTTAGGGTCCTTTACAAAATTTTTTAAAGTTTGGAAAAAAGATCTGCAAAAAAAGGGCCCAACATTTAGAAAACGATTCATTAAAACATCCCAAAAAACGTTTTTTTAGGTTGATTTTGGCAGAGACAACTCACAGTTTTTATGGAGCGTGGTCCCAGAGAAGTATGTTAAAAAATATTAAATTTCCCTTTAAAAATGGGGCAGAAGGGGTTTTTGTAAAAAGATTTAGTCTATGCGGGTTTTAGTCCTTTGCGGATTGGGAATTTAAAATGAGTTTTTCCCTTCGTTGGGGTTTTTGGAGCCCATAAATAAAAATAAATTTTAATTGGTTTAGGAGGGCTTTTGTATTTTTTTTTAATTTATTAAAGGGGGATAAAGGGTGCCCCTGTGTGGAAATTTACCCCTGGCCCAGTGTAAGATTAAAAAATCCCGCAGAAAAGAAACCTGCCCCTTTGGGAAAAAACCCCGTTTGCCATCAAAGGGGGAGGGTGAACAAAGAGAGTTTGGCCCAATATTTGGGGCAAATATATTAGCAATGGTTTTTGTAAAAACACCCCATTTCCCCACTTAACAAAAATTTTAAAAGTGCCTCCTTTCCTTTTCACGTCTATGATCTTAAAAGGTAAAAATTTTTTTGAAAAAAACTGCCAAACCCCTTTGTTTTATTTAAAAAGGTTTTCTACTATGAACCATAATTGGGGAAAATTTGTTCCCAAAAAAAGTCTAATTTTCCCTGCCAGAATATCGGCTCCTGCAGGCAGGAGGACTTTGGGTTTTTTTCATGTGGCATTTGAGTAGGAAAAATGGGATCGCTTTTCTGGAAATTGGCCCCCCTTTAAAAATTAAGTGAGGGGTATTGTTTAAAAATCACCATCGTTAAAGGGGTTTCACTCAAATTGGGCCCCCCAAAGGATAGAAATAGGGGCCCACCCAGGGCGAGTCGGGGGGATTTCCATCAACGTTCAAAAAAACCCCTGTCTTAACAAAAACAAACAAAAACCCCACCCATTATCTTTTAAAAATAGGGAGGCAAAAGCAAACTAAAAAAAACCGCAGCAACCCCTTTTCTGAAATTTAAAAGGGGGAAAATAGTGTCGCTGTCTCCAACCTATTGGGGTTTAAAACGAACCCCCCTAGCACCCCTTGGAGGTTTTCTTGTTTTTGGCCTTGGGCTTGGTTTTCCGAGACAGCCCTTTTGGGGCCAGCCACCCCCATTCCCTTTAAGGGTTTTATTTTTCATGGTACCCCAGCCAATTAAAGAACAGAGCCAAATTTGCAAACCCAAAAACCGTATTACATTAAATCGGCACATTTGAAATAACAAAAACACTAGTTTTGAATGCATTCCCCAAAAAGGGGGGGGAACCCCCGCGGAGCATTAGCAAAAAAATGAAACCCCTATTAAAGACAGAAACTCCCCAAAACAAAATAAGAACCCGATGGAATAGCAAGCAAATATTAGAAAAATAGGAAAAAAAAAAAAAAAGTCCCACAAACCCAAAGGGATATTTTCTGCAACCCGCAGAAACAGGGTTGCATAAGCCACCCTTTCCAAAACCGGGGCACTATCTTCTTGGGTTTTCTGGGGGGCGGAAACTCCCGGGGGACCCCAAAGACCCGAAGCGGCCTCCTTTTATTGGGCCAATTTCCCAACTGGTTCCCCGAGGGTCCGGGGGCACTAGCATTTCCCCCAAACAGGAAGAGAAAAACTGGCGGAAATTCAATTTTTGGGGGAAGCTTGGGGATCCCGGTGGGGGTGGAAGGGTGGGCAGTCCCCTCTCCTGTTCTCACCTGTAAAAGAAAAAGGGAAACCCCCGGATAGGGTATTTGTCTTCTGCCGGGGCCCCATGCAAAAAGGGGTAGTCCTGCCCGAAAAACGCAAGGGCGGGCCGGGGAAAAATTGGGAAGAGAGCAAGTTTGGGGCCCTCAAACTTTTTGTTCAGCGCCCTTTCGTGCTTTCCCCATTTTGTAGTGTTTTAGGATTGCGTTTTGGGGGTTTTGAGATTTGAGCGATAGTCGATAGTCGGGGGCCCCTATCGATAAGGTTTTTCGATAGTGGCTTTTGATTATGAGCGATTACCATTAAAGTCTATTTGGGAGAGGCAACAACACCTTCTTAAATTTCAAAAAAAGGTGGAGAAGCTGAAATTTTTAAAATTCCCCAAAAAGTAAATGGAAAATTTTTGCTAATTTTTAGGCAAACACTTAGGTTATAAAAGTCACAGAAAAAATAAATCACAGTCATTTTTACTTCCCGTCTTGTACCACAGCCCCGACCCCTTAAACCCCATCCCCCAAATTAAAAAGTGGGCCCGAAGGGCAAAAAGATTTTTTAAACCCTCATGTTAAATTTAATGGAAATTGAATTTTCCCCGTCCTGGAACGCAGCATGAAACCCAAAAAATGCCCGACCCCCCCCCCTTTAAAAAATGCCCCAAAAAGGAGTTTTGAACCACCCATTTTTGTTGAAATGGCACTTAAATATTTTTTTTGTCCCGTAGCAGAAAAGGGCCCTTAAAACCTTTTCTGGGCCCAAGTTTAAAAGGCCCGGAAAAAAGGAAAATCTTTCCAAAACCCATTTTAGTTGAACTGGAAAATTATTTCTGTTTCCCGTCCTGGGCCCAGTTTTGACCCTTTAAACCCGTCTGAAACCCAGTTACAAAATGCCGGAAAAAGGAGTCTTTCAACCCCCATTTTGTTGAACTGGACATTGACTATACCTGTCTGGGCCACAGAAATGAGCCCAAACCTGCATGCCCCCAACATTTAAAAAGTCCCGGAAAAAGGAGTCTTTCAACCACCATTTTAGTTTCACTGGACTTTGGGATTTTATCTGTCCTGGGCCCACAGCATGAGCCCAAAACTGCTGACCCCACATTTAAAAAAGTGCCGGAAAAAGGAGTCTTTCAACCACCATTTTAGTTTAAACTGGAATTACCTGTCCTGGACCGCGTAATGACCATTAAACCTGTCTGACCCAAAATTTAAAAGGACAGGAGTCTGTATGTCTGTATCTGTTATGTTTTCATATAATACATGGTATTTTTTGCACCTTTCAATTCCCCTGTGGTGAATATAGAATTGCTGTTTTAAAGATTTACGTAGATGTGCGTCAATGAACAATGCTGGGTGTGCAAAAGTCAAAAAACACGTAACGTTATGTTTTGATATAATATACGGTATTTTTTGCACCTTTAAATTCACTGGGTGATTATTAGAATTGTGTTTTAAGATTTACGTAGATGCTGCGTCAATGAACAAAGCTGGGTGCGCAAAAGCCCAAAAAAACACGTAACTGTGATGTTTTCGTATGATACACGGTATTTTTGGCAACAACAACCTGTGCTGACTACAAGATTGCTGGATTGTAATTTAACTGCAAGGTGGATATATCACAGTCACAGGTGTAATGGGTTAAATTGAAAATGAACACCTATCTGAAATGTTATAACTGATAATAAAAATGGAGTTTTGCAGCTAACAAGAGACCCGCAGTTACTTGAAATGATGTGTATCCAATTTAAGTTCAGGCTGCCCAATATCCCGGAAATATTTCAATAGCAATGTTTTTAATAAGATTATTCCACTGCTTTGTCTACACTAGTCTTGGTGAAAATTTATTACAGTGTTCTTTATAGATAGAGCTTGTCTGTGTTCGCCGCTGAAACGGAAACGCTGTTCTTTTGTAAAACGGGTTGGGCATGTGTTTTTCCCGCCAATCGCAACCCTACACATCCCAGTCATGACGTCGCACACACATCTCACCCTTCCTTATTTGTAGTCTGATTTGCTGGCTGCCAAATTACAGGAAGCGCGAAAAAGGCGCGTCTTAATGATTTATGCAAAAGATTTTACCTTAAATTTTTCGATGATCTGGGAAAATTCGATCACCATAAAAACCTTGCCGATTTCAACTTTGTCGATAAAAATGCTAAAAACACACTATTGCTTTTCCCTTTTTTGGCGTTTTGTTATTTGGAAAATTCGTCCTAGGTTAGGTCATCTTGGTGGGGGACGAAAATGCTTTGGGGGGCCGACCCAAACCCTTATGTGCTGTTTCCCCTCCCCAAAAAGATGGTTGAAGATTTAGTGGGATTGAGAAGTCTTTGTTTTGACCGACTTGGAGGCCTCGTACCTAACTTATTCCTTTGTTCCTGTTCTTAAGTCATAGGTGCTTTTTTGAACGAGTGCTCGCATTGTTGTTTTTTTTAACAGACGTCTGCGCTCGCCCTGTGCCTGGACTGTCCCGAAATTTTCCCCAGACTCTGCCCCCTATTTTGTATGTAAATTTTGTCTCTGCCAAATGAGGTCCGTGCAGGCGTCCTGAGTCCTGTGGGCGCCGGCAGGTCTGCTTTATTTGGTATGAGCTTTAAATGTGCCTCAGTTCCGGGTGTCCCGCAAAATGCATGCTGACGGGGGCTTTTTTTGAGCTGGGGCCCCTGTCACCTGGGGAAACCGAGCGGGAGGGGGCCCAAAACCCCCCCATCCCCACTAACAATGAGGGTTATTTTCCAGAAGGGGCCAGTCCTCTTGTAGGAGCGTGCTTCAGAGAGGAGCAAGGTTGCCCTGGCCCTGCGGCATTTAAGGGGGGACCCCCCATCACTTGGGACTGCCCCCATGGCCCCTCGGGGGGATATGGGTGCCTTGTTTTTTTGGAGGCAGTGGGGGTTCGCCGCTCTGGGGGGAGAGATATGGCGTTTTGCAGGAGCCTCCCCCTGCCCGCTGAGCCCACCCCTCTGTTCTCTTGTTGGGCTGCTCCTAGGGCAGGCCCGTTCCTGCCGTCTTACCCCATCTGCCCCCGCTGTGGCCTATCTTCTTCGAGGTGCGCTGCCCGGCTGAACTGGAGTCCCCGGGTCCCCCCGCGCCCCCCCGGAAATCCGGGGCGTCCCACGGGGCGACAGTGTTCCTCCTTGGTCGTGCGCCTCCCGCACTCTCCAGCTTTCCCCGGCCGCGCAGCTGGGGAGTCCCCCTGCCTTTCCCGGCCGTGTCGGTCTCTTCGGCCCCCTTTTGGCCTCGGGTGCCCCTCCTCTGCAGGGAAGCCGCGGGTAAGTCCCCGGCCCTTTCCCTGTGGCGGAAGTGGCGCCCCCCTCAGGGGGGTGAGGGGGCAGACCCCTTGCGGATTGCAAGCCGCCAGTGGGGCAAAGTAATTGAGGGGGGCATCTGTGCCCCGGGGGTTTTTTTTGCACCTTGGGGGGTCTTTTGGTTTGGGGTCTCGTGCCTTATCAGTGGCTAAAAAATCCGGCGGTCCCCGCGGAGCTCCTACTCTTGCCCTGCCTTTGGCATGCCAAAAACCAGCCCCCCCAAAAATTTTATTTAACCGTCAAAGTCTGGACGAGATTTCTTTCATTTTGCTTCATTTGATAACAAAAGTTCAGGGAAAAAACAAAATTGTTGGGTGACCCCCAAATTTTTAAGGTTGTACCTTTTTGCAGCCCCCCCCCTTTCCCCATTTTTTAAAACAAAAAATTGAAATGTAGATATTTTTTTTCAAATTTATTAAACAAGAAGACTGAAATATACATGGTCATAAGTTTAGACCCTTGCGTGACCCTTATGGGCAAAAGAAGTCCGGGGGTGGTTTCCCCCGCTTACTAGAAAAGATGCGCACTGGAAAAAGGGGAGAGAATGTGGAGAGGAGGGGAAAAACCATACAAAAAGAAAATGACCCCTCCGCAGTAAAGTTTCTATCCTGCCCCGTGTGCCCAAAAACTGTACTCTCCCCTCATGGTTATTTTTTTTTTTTTTTGGTGGTTCAGAGATTTGGCCTTACGACAGAGTAAATAGCAGAACAAAAGAAGGCAGAGTTGAGAAGTGGAGAAAAAGGATTGTGTAAAAAATGTTACTGTTGTATATTTTTTGTATATGTTTATTTCACTATGCACTATTATGAATGGAATGGTATGTATACTGTATAAATTTTCACATGCCCTTTAATGATGGATTTGTTGTATCTGTATAATTAAAAATGATATTATGAATGTGAATAGTATGTTTAAATGTATATATCCTTGCATTTTTGATGTATACGTGTTGTGATGTATTATACCATGCACATTACTGAATGTTTACTTTGTTGTTATGTATTATACATATGCATATTATTGAAGGTACCCATGTATGTATTGTATATTA
>JAODAL010074377.1:0-14392 GCA_025379985.1 Phyllomedusa bahiana
CTCTCTACTTTCCCAACCCCCAAAAAAAATTTGCCCAGACTCATTTTTGACCCCAATTGTGTTGTTCTCATCTGAGATGCATTAATATAGTACCCTGGGGTACAAAACAGGGAGTTTCATGCCTTTGACAGTCTTTCTTCTTTTCTTTATGCTGTTTTTTTTTTTTAACACAAAATTTTTTTTAATTTTTCCCAGGAAATATTACACGAGGAAAAATTTAAAATTGGAAAAACAAACCAGGGGGGGGGAAAGGGGGCAAGGAAAACGGGGGGAAAACATATACCATGTATACAAGAAAATCAGTTTAATCTATTACACCCAAGATTTTGGTTTAAAACAAATCATCACAAGTCATTCTAAAAGAGACATTATTAGACCCTTTACCAAAGACCCTTAAAAAACGCCTTTCTTGGCCCCCAGATCCACATTTTTTAATTGGTTTTAAATTTAAAATATTTGGATGAGGTCCGGGGGCAGCCAATTGTGTCTAGTTTTGTTTAAATAGGTGCGGGTATTATTTGGCAGCCCCCGCATTGGATTGCTTGTTAATTTTTTGAATTTTTCCCCCTAAAATTTTTGGGGTGGGTGGGGGGTTTTTCCTCCAACGGGCTGCAATTGCCGTTCTCAGGGCCCAATTAAAGAGTTTTGAAAAAAACTGTGTAAAGGGGGAAAGGGATGTCACTAAATGTCGGGGTTCCAAAATCGCAATTTTCCCCGGAGTGAGGTCTATTTGCCATTGGAAAATCTCAAGGGGAAGAGATTCAAAGTTTTTTTCCAGATGGATTTTGCATAAAAAGGGAGCTCCACCATATGTGTAAAGTAAACCCTTTGGGCCCCACACTTCCCCCCAAAAAGGGTGAGAGACCCAGGTTTTTATGTGGAGATTCTGCTGGGTGGTTAAATCCCAAAACCGAAAATGGTTTTTCCTAAAATTTTCCCACATTGTTAGCACAATTTTGAGTTTTTAAAGCCCCACTTTTTGGCTCCCCCAAAACCAATCCTCGGCTGTATAGGGGGGGGGAAATTTTCCCTTTTTCCCATTTCAAAAGCATTTTTTTTGGGCAAATCCTCTGTGTCTGTCTCAAAAAAAAAGGGACCCCCCCAAAATCGTTTAATCCTCTTTTTAACTTTCACTTTTTGTTGAAGGAAATAAGGGAAGAGGAGAGGAGGCTCGGGCCTTTGAGGGTGGGCTTTGGGGTTTGGATAAGAGGCCCGCAATTAAAAATATACAAAGAATTTGGTGTTTTGGGGAATCGGGCGTACTTTTTGAAACCAAATTTCAAATTGTTTAAAAAAAGGGCCCTTTTAAAGAATAAATCTCCTATCTCTTGGATCCCATAAAGGATCCACGTGAATTGGGGTGTAAAGGTAAGAAATTTTGTGGGGCGAGAGAGGAAAGTGACGTTGATCAATTTTTTTACAATTTTTTTTGCGGCAACATATTTATACCAAACACCCTGCTGCATGGGTGGGGTTAGTAGTTTGAACTTTTTTGGGGGGTTATCCCCACATAGAAAAAGCAATTAGATTGGCCCTTTAAATGAATTTTTTGGTTTTTGTTAAAAATTTTCCCAAATTGTCGACCAATGATGTTCTTTCAGGAGATTTCCAGAAGAAGAACATGGGTTTCCAGAATAGATCCTGGGTTAAAATTAAAAAAGGGTTTTAGAACCGAGAGACCCTCCCTCGAACTTTTCCTATATAAAAAATTGGGTTTTTAAAACCTTGGGCTTTTTTGATTCCCAAAAATGAATTTCAAAAAAAAAGTTTTTGAAAAAAGGGAAGAAAAGGGGTTTTTGGAAACCGGAATGGTAAAGACCGGCCACATACAGAAATCTGGGTAAAAGCAAACATTTTTGTCAGAATTTTATTTCGCGCCAGCCATGATAGTGGGGGGTTTTTAGAGTCCCATTAGTTTCCCGCAGTTATGAAGGACGCAATATGGTTTTAAATTTTTTAAGTAAAGGAAACCTGCCCAACCCCGGGAAATTTTAATTCCCCAATACGGGCAGACTTTTTTTACCCAAAAAAAACCGTAGTTTGGGAGTTGGGGTTTTTTTTAAAGAAGGGTTTTTCAAAGTTTTCGGCAAAAAAAAAGGGTTTTCGTTGTGGTTTTGTTTGTTAAAAAACGACAAAGGCATACCAAATTTAAAAAGGTCAATGAGTGCAGGGATAGAGGGGGTTTAGGTCGCTGTGCTTTTCAATATGTCATCTTCGGGAGAGACGACTTTATGGATTCCTGCTATTGAATTTTTATACCACTAATTTTGGGTTTAGGGGCCCGGGTTTTTGTGCCTCCGGGGTTTTAACGCAGAGAACATATTAGGGGGTGACCCCCGGGGGGGGCCCCCTTTGCCTTGTGCCGTTGTGATGAAAAAAATTTTTTTTGAAAGAAATCCTGAAAAGATAAACTTTTGCCGAAGGGGGTTTGGGGTAAAAAGGGGTAAGATAGCAACAAGATTCTACCCCTTTAAAACCGAATTTTTTTGAATACCTTTCCCTGTAGATCCAATTTTATACGGTCAAAGGGCCTTTTTTGCCGTCTAATGAGAAACACGGGAAAAAGGGGGGTTTTTGCTTTGACGCAATTTTAAGAACATCCAGGGCTCGTCTGATGCCATCCCTTTGTTTTCCGCCCTTCCCCAAAAAACCCACTTGAAACCCTTTTTGGGGTCAAAGTAGGAAGTAAAAGTATTAAGCCTTCCGCCCCGGGTCTCGAGAAAACTTTTTTAATCAGAATTTAATGGGGAGAAAGGGGCGTAATTTGGACTAGGGCCTCGGTTTTCCCCGGGTTTTGGGAAAATGGATATTGGGGGCACTATGAAATTCCTTTTGGGGGGGCCTTTCCCTTTTTTTAAAAATGGGAAATTTGGGGGAAATTCCGTTAAATAAGGGGAGAGAAGGGAGTTAAACAACCTTAAAAAAATTCATTGGTTAGTCCGCGGAAACCCGGGGGACTTGTTGCAAATTTTAGGGGAATTTTTTGGTTTTTTTTTAACTTCAGGGAAATTTGGGGATCGGGGTTTTTTAATCCAAAACCAAAATGGTCAGGGGTTAAGGGAAGGGTTTAAGGGAAAATTTTTTTAAGAAGGAAAACAATGTTTTTTGCTTTTTTCCCCCGATTTGGGAATGGGGGGGAACTAGCTTAGGGTTTAAAGGCAGCTAAAAAATTTTTCAAAAAGCTTCATATTTGCTGAGGGTCACATATTTTTTGAACTAAGGGAGTGGTAAGGTATTTTCCACTCCCTGTTTTTTTTCTTGGAGTACTTTGAAACCCTTTTTTTTGCCAAAATTTTGCCTTTGGCCATCTCCTTGAAGGGGAAAAGTTCCATTTTAAAAATTTTTTTAGGGTTTTTCTCATATTTTTGAAATTTCAAAACACTTAATTTTATTCCCTTTAAAACTGTAATTCATCTTTGGTGGTTTGCAAGGGGGGGTTTTTTTTTAAATTGTGAAACCAGGGGCTTTTTAATTTTTTTCTAGGGGTTTGGGCCCTCTTTTCGCTCTACATCTCCTTTTCCCCACACAAAAGATATTAAAAGTGCCACAAATGTATGCCTTAAGACACACTATAGTTTTTTTTTTTTTTCCGGCCGATGGGGCAGGGGGCATTGAATGCAAAAATAGCCCGTTAAAAGCCGAAAAAAATTTTTGATAAGAGTTTTTGGAGATTTTTAAACAAGGGAAAATTTTTAAGATGCCACGGGGGGTGTGTTGAAGAGGGTTTAAAAAACCCTTAATTTAAAATAACTGGAGCATGTTCCCCACCAAGTTTTTAAAAGCCCATAAATAGAGCAGTAAATAATTGAAGTGCCTTCTATTAAAAAGAAAAAAATTGATTTTCCCCATGTGGTTTTTTAGGAAAAATGGGGTTTTGGGGGATAACCCAACTCCTCGGAATGGGCATAGCACCATGGGTCGTGTAGGTTTTCCTCCAGAATGAAAGATTTCAATTCCGGAGTAAATCTTGAGCCCCCTCCGGACCTATCTGTGGATTTATCTATCACCATATTAAAATCGCCGCAAATTATTAAGTTCCCTTTGAGTATTTTTTTAACTTTAACCAAGGTTTTCTTGACAAAGGCTAACTGGCGTGTATTTGGGGCATACAATGATACAATCGTGTAGTCTAATGCATTCAGAGTTCCCTGCAATATAACATATCTGCCGTTAGTATCAATAATTGATTGATTGAGGTTGAACGCGACAGAGTCCCTGATGAAAACAGGCACCCCCGCTTTCTTATGGTCTTGCATCGAGTGGAAAGAGTAAGGAAATTTTTTATGCTTAAGTCTAAATGAATCAGTATTGCAGATGTGCGTCTCTTGAAGACATACCACATCGGCGCCAGACCTAAGAATGTCTTTCCACATACAGGACCTTTTGCAGGGAGAATTAAGGCCATTCACATTCAGGGATACTAGTTTGATTGACATTGTGAAAAACTAACATCACTGGTGTCGGCCGACCTGTGGAGATCATATTCTATAATAGATATACTGGGAATAGATTCACAATGGTGCAATAAATGGCAGCAAGAAACAGGAGTAAATTCAAACAGATAGTAATGTAGAAAATAAAAAAACATGGTAACAATGGTTAACATGGAGAACCAATACACAAAGATCTCTCCAAGAGAATCACTCCGATTAAGGCGGAGAAAAGACGGAGAGGTGTCGGGGGGCAAGTCTTTGCCTAAACAAGCAAAAAGAAAGGTTAGAGTACCTATCCAGGCACAGGTTGAACCCTTGGAAATGGAAGTAACTGCCTTTCTAGGGAGGCGGTCAGTCGTTGCTTCGGGGTCTAGACCTATGGCTTCTGTCTGACCACAGCGGGGTTATGGCTTCTGGCCTGCGTGGGCCCTTCTTTTGCGGCGTAGATGCAGGGGAGGCGAGAAGGCCCCAGGAGAGGAGAAGCTCCTTTGCCATGGCCGGGGTGTTGCAGACTATGGTGGTGTTGTCCCTACTGATCACCAGCTTGACAGGGAATCCCCAGTGATATCCAATGTTATGCTCCCTCAGCACTCTCGTGAAAGGTGTAAACTCTTTCCTTTTGAGCATCGTGCCCGCAGATAAATCAGGAAAAATCGATAGGCTTGCGAATCTCTCAGGTAGGGTGATACGATTCTTCAAGGTTTTAAGGAAAGAATCTTTTGTTGTAAAAAAATGGATACGGGCAATCACATCTCTTGGGACTGCTGCAGAGAGATGCTTTGGCTTCGGATTTTTCCGCATTTTCCGTTGCGCGCGGAGTGACATGTATAGTAGTAGAGAGGTATGAAGACAATAATTGGTTTTGGAGGATTAATTTTCTTTTTATTATTCTCTGTCCAGTCCTTTTTTCCACTTTTCTTTCCACCCTCCTCTTTATTGCTATTCTCTGTACGCCTTGGGGCAGACCCGTAAGTTGTGAATTGCCTGATATCAATACTGTGAGCCGCAACTTGCAAGTAGGTGGGTAAAGGCAGTTAGAGCCAGGAAATTTGGTCACGCCAGCTAAAAAAGGTTAACTGTTGGTTTTAATATATCTTCTATACGTGTTATGTCCAAAATGGTATATGAAGCCTTGTATGCGGATGATATCAGGACCAGCGGGTGCAGAGAATTAAGGCAGGTGTATATTATTCAGATGATAGTCCGTGGGCAGACTTAAAATGGCGGGCAACTCAGCTGAGGCATAGTGAACTGGATGAAGCTCTATATAGACAGGGAAGGCAAGACAGGCCTTATGGTGTCAGCAGGCAGAGGCTTATATGGCAGTCTCTAATGTGGTGCATACAGTGTCTGTTTGTCCTTGGCAGTACAAGGTAGCAAGACTGTGCCTGAGGAGATATCATTAAGAGAAAATGGCCGCCACCACATGTAGGGAGACACCGTTCTTTGTGATGTCTCTTCTCTCCTCTTCTAGCACATGTAGGTGAGGCTGGGGCCTGGTATTCTTAATATTGTAATATTGTACACCCGTTGGTGATGTGAGGGTGAGCAGTTATGTACCTGGGAGCGCGGGTCTTCTCCTTCTGCGGTGCGTCGTTTATAGTGCCGGAGCTGTGATCCAGGAGAAGCCGGCAGCTGCGTCCGTCGCGTCCGGTACCTCCGATCCGGCCCACGTCTTCACCTTGTCGTCACTCTCACCTCGGTAACCGCTCCGCAGGTACTGGGGCTGGTGTGGGGTTGACAAATCTTGCGAGGCTGGCGGTGCGGTCTCGTCTGTGTTTACTGCGCTGCAGCAAGCGCGCGCTGTCCCGTTCAGGCAGGGCCTCTGGCGGGAAGCCTCGGGTGGTTCAGAGGAGGTCCAGGGGTTTCGTCGCGGCTTCAGATGTCAGCCCGGCAGGTCAGCAGTGTGTTCAAAGAGTCCACAGGGGGTTTTTAGCCCCTTTGAGGCAATTTTGAGGCTTGTGTGAGCTGATTTAGTTGGGTTCAGCACGGAGCTCTTCTGAAATGCGACCTACTCCATGCAGGTCCAGGCCACGCCCCGCCCATATGCTGTGTTCTTGTATTCACTTGCAATAGTTCCATCTAGTATCTGTTTGTGTAAACTGCTAGTTAGCATACAATCTTACGTTTGTCCCATTGAAATAGGCCATAGAATCACCTGACCCTGCTGACATCATCATAGTCATCTCAGCAGCCATTTTCTTCAGGACCCATGCTTTGTGGCAGTATCCTAACACACAGGGCCGCCAACAGAAATTTCAGGGCCCCATACAGCTGAAGCACCAGGCCCCCCCACCCCGTAAACCCCACCTCCAGCAACCCGATCGCCCCGCCCCCAGCAAAAAAAAAAAACAGCCTCTAGGATATAAATGCGCCCATTTTACCACATAATACAGTATGCAAAAAAGAACTGTATTGTGTAGTACTATACCAAGTGAGTCATATATCTGTCTGTCTCACATATCTGTCAGTCTAGCATATCATAGACACAAGGCTAAGTAGCTCCATCCATATCCCCCTCCACCAACATACAATATCCTCCTCCACGTTTCCCTTGGTCACTCACCTCACCACCTTCTAAAATAAACACCAGCAAGAAAGTAAAAGTGAAACTCCTATCACAGGGTCAGGTGTTTTCTCACTTTTACAAACAGGGACAAGTGTATGCTGCAACTATACCCACGGCGATATAACCTACAACACCGCCATATAGAGACCACATAGAGGTCAGACACCAGCTCAGGAATAACCTACACCCCCACCATATAGAGACCACATAGAGGTCAGACACCGGCTCAGGTATAACCTACAACACCACCATATGGAGACCACATAGAGGTCAGACACCAACTCAGGTATAACCTACAACACCACCATATAGAGACCACATAGAGGTCAGACACCAGCTCAGGTATAACCTACAACACCACCATATAGAGACCACATAGAGGTCAGACACCAGCTCAGGTATAACCTACAACACCGCCATATAGAGACCACATAGAGGTCAGACACCAGCTCAGGCATAACCTACAACACCGCCATAAAAGTGACCACCATAGAGGCCCAGAAAACACCAGCTCAGGTATAACCTACAACACCGCCCTATAGAGACCACATAGAGGTCAGACACCAGCTCAGGTATAACCTTCATCACCGCCATATAGAGACCACATAGAGGTCAGACACCAGCTTAGGTATAACCTACAACACCTCCAAATAGAGACCACAAAGAGGTCAAACACCAGCTCAGGTATAACCTACAACAACACCACATAGAGGTCAGACACCAGCTCACATCACATTACAGTGAATACAGCAGTGATCCAGTAGAGAAGTAAAATAACCCCTGAAATCAGGGACTCACCGGAGATGTCCTATCTGATGAGTCATTCTCTTCTCTTGAGTCGTTCTTTTTCCCTTTTGTTCTGGATCCGTTCCACACTGCCATGTTGACTTGTCCCGGCCACAACTCATCCCAGCAGAAATTACACACAAAGATCTTAGAATCCTCAAATTTCCAGCACCTCTTTACCTATTCCCACCTCTGTACAAACTACCCAGGGGTGGGAGAGCGGGTACAAGCCATAACTTAGAGGCCTAGTACCCTAAGGGGTTTGAGGGTGGGGAGAGAACTAACCTCCTGGAGATAATGCTACAACTATGGACTGCTTCCCTCACAATTATATTACCAGGTAGGTAGACAAGACCCTAGGTAGGTTGGCAAATGTGCAAGGCCCCAGGTAATTAGATAGGTTGGTGAGTACCTAGCCATGGGTGGGTAGGTAAATAGCCCCCAGGTAGACAAGCAGGCCCCTTTAGGTAGTATACAGGTAGTTAGGAGCCTCCTTTAGCTAATGTGCAGGAAGTCGGGGCCTCCTTTAGCTAGTGTGCAGGTAGAGTCCCCTTTAGTTTGTAGGTAGTTAGGGCCCCCTTTGGCTTGTAGGTAGCCAGGGCCCCCTTTATGTTTAGTATCTACACCAAAATAATCCAGACCTTTGAGGTATAGATAGTTCAGAAACACACTGAACCAACCACATAATGCCCCCCTCTCAATAGAACATATGAAACCACAGCAAGACTGAGAGTATAGGATATAAAAATACTTTTATTGTTTACAAATATTAAAAGACAGTAATGTAAATTAGTATATGTCCATAGAGATCCAAGAAAGACATGGGTGTACAGGGTGAAAATACAGGCAAGAAGAATGTGCATATTGTTACCATAGTAAGGCTAAAGTTGCATTACCAATTACAAACAGTAGGCAGCGTTCCCAAGGACAATAAAGAAGGCACATAGGTAAATACAAAGTAAATCAGTGCAGCCAACAAGCCAAGGGAAACAGAGATGTTGCACAAAAAGGTAACAGTATTTCTTACCAGTAGTTCACCCTATCCAACACCCACCCCAACGTACGTTTCGCGTTTTCCCCTGAGGAAGCGTCAATTGACACGAAACGTACACTGGGGCTCCGCTCTGTCATGTGGAATAAGGGGGCCTGCTTGCGGCGGGCCCCCTTATTCCACCGGGCCCCGTACAGGAGTACCGGCTGTGCCCCCTGTACGGTGGCCCTGCTAAGACATCCTCTCATCTAAGCTTACAGTAGCATTGCTGGTATGTTTAAATTGCCATCTAGAGTTAAAGTTTAAATGGTGATGCATATTATTGTGTTTACATGTCCCTAGTAGTGTTGAGCGATTATTATCGACAAAGTTGAAATCGGCACGGTATTTACGTTGATCGGATTTTTTAGATCATGCGATAATTTAGGTTAAAATCTGTGCATAATCTATTAATATCGTGCCATTTTCGGCGCTTCCTGTCATTTTGGCAGCCAGCAAATCAGCTTACAGAATAGAGCAGGGTGAGATGTGTGTGCGACGTCATGACTGGGATGTGTATGGTTGCGATTGGCTGGAAAAATCACATGACCTCGTTTTACATAGAACAGCCCTTCCTGTTCATGATCAGTGTGTGTCAGTATCTCAAAGCAGTAGGACGTGCGCTCTGCCTCTATGCAAACAGCTCAGCGAAATTATTCTATTTGTTCACAGAGACAGCTCTACTTTCAGCTGTGATCCTTAGAACTCAGTTAGATCAGAGATTTGCAGATTTTAGGTAGTTAGGCAGAGAATTTTAAAGGAGCATCTACCACTGTAAAGTCATGGGGGGGGGGGAGCGGGGGTAGGCCCCGCCGGCGAACACAGACAAGCTCTTTAAAGAATACTGGATATTGTATTGCAGACATTGCATTGCAATAGCTTTATTATTAACAGTTTACTGTTGAAATATTACTTGGATATTGGGCAGCCTGAACTTATATTAGGATACAGATCTTTTCTAATAACTGCAGGTCTATTTGTTAGGTGCAAAACTCCACTTTGATTATCAGTATACATTTCAGATAGGTGTTCTTTTTCAATTTTGCCCAGTTCATCTTTGTTGATAGAGGTACCTTGCAGTTAAATTTGAATCCAGCAATTTTGTAGTCACCACAGGTGAATTGATAGGTGCCAAAAATACCTTTTATTATCCGTATACATTTCAGATACGTGTTTTTTGCACTTTTGCCCAGTCCAGATTTGTTGATAGAGCCACCTTGCAGTTAAATTTGAATCCAGCAATTTTGTTTTGATTAGAGGGATTTGAGAATAGCTGTGATTTGCCGTCTTTTAATAAGAGACGTTCCAAAACTCTTCCATACCCTCTCAAATTTTATCTTTCTGAACATGGAGCGAAATGCAGGTGGTAAGCGAGCAAAGAGGGGGGTAGGACATGGAGGTAGAGGTACGAGAGAAGGTGCTCCTTCCAGTGCTGGCGACAACACGCAAGCCAGCGGATTGTCGGTTGCAGGACCGTCAGGCCTGTCATCGCTGGGTCAGGGCCCTGTGAATCTCAGTAACGAACAGCGTCGCAATCAGGAGAGCTTCAAATTTCTCTAAAAAATCAGATTTTGAAAAAGGTAATTTCTGTGAGGTTAAGTAGGGTCAAAAAGGGCCCCAGGGCTGGACACAAATTGCACAATTTGAGGCTTAAAATTTTATGGGGCTGGAGTCACTAAGGGGTCGCATCATTTGACCTCCAGGGGAGTCTGGCCCGACTCACTGAAGAAGGATTTGGAGGACAAATTAAACCATTGAATTGATTGGCTGACTCACGCTCAGAAGCCAGGAGGGCAAATGTCTTCTCAACTAAGAAGTGTTTTGGGGATGATTAGGACATTTTTATTACTTATGGGGTGTGCGGACGAATTAACACATCTACACGCTTAAAAAATACCTTTAAAAACTGCAGTGAGGGCTGTATGTTGTATGTTATCACACAGAAAAAAAGCAAAATGATAATAATGTAAAAAATATAACTAAAACTTCCCTAAATAAATACTGTAAGCAAATGTCAGTTACCAAAAATATACTAAATAAGAGTCACTGTACAAAATAGCATAGTGCCACTTTGTGATCTGTGGGTCAAACAGGTTTAGGGGTCATGCTGTGGCCCAGGACAGGTATAGTCTATGTCCAGTGAAACTAAAATGGTGGTTGAAAGACTCCTTTTTCCGGCACTTTTTAATCTGTGGGTCAGACAGGTTTAATGGTCATTCTGCGGTACAGGGGGGGCAGATATAGTTAATGCTCTTTCATAACTTAAAATGATGGTTCAAAGACTCCTTATTACGGCACTTTTTAAACTTGGGGTCATGCAGGTTTAATGGTAATACTGTGGTACAGAACAGGTATAGTCAATGTCCAGTTCAACTAAAATGGTGGTTGAAAGACTCCTTTTCCCAGCACTTTTTAATCTGGGGTCATGCAGGTTTGGGGCTCATGCTGTGTTCCAGGACAGGGATATTCAATATCCAGTTCAAGTAAAATGATGGTTCAAATCATACCTCCTTCTGGCACTTTTTAATTTGGGGTCATGCAGGTTTAAGGGTCATGCTGTGGTACAAGACAGGGATAGTGAATGGTCTGACTTTTTTTCTGTGGCTTTTATAACTTAAGTGTGTTGCCCAAGATGTAGCACGTATCCATTTGACTGTTGTGGATGTTAATTCCAGCTTCTCCAGCCCTGTGTGGGTGTAATAATGAAGGTGTTGTTCCTCTCCCATAGACTTTAATGGTCATCGTCGATAATCTATTATCGACTATCGGATATCGGCATGATAATTGCCGATATCGACTATTGACCCGATGACGATAGTCAACGTAATCGCTCATCACTAGTCCCTAGCGATTATTTTATAGTTTGTTGATAATTGGTGGAAACATGATGGCTGCAGACAGGACAGTACTTTCACATGTATATATGTCTGCTAGGAAAGAGTTTAGCTACTCTGTCAACTTATGCTCCAGGAGGACAGAACACTAGTTCTAAACTATTTTTTGTGATATAAATATGAAAATGACTGCAAAAAAAGACAAAATAACTCAATCTAAAACGTAACTTTTAATTCATACAAGTTAAAAACAATTAACTCCTGTAATTCTTCAATTGGAGTGCCAAAATTGCTATAATATCAGTATGTAGAGTGTTATGAAAAGTAAAAATGGCAGACCCGGCGCACGTGGAATATGGAATGACTAGAGCCGTAATATTGGCTTTGTTAAAAAAAGTGTCTTTATTCTTAAAAATGTAGGGGTGTATGACCCTCACACTATTAAAAACAGAGGACGATAAAACCCAATGCGTTTCCTGCCGTATACCGGCACTTTCTCAAGGGTAATACTGTAGAAAAGACTACTGTGGTATTTAAATGGATGTTAATTTTTGTATAGGTCAACTGGGATGTCAATCAGCATATCAAAGGAGCCGACTAGTTGGATGAGCCGTCAATCAAGATCATCAGTGACAGGCTTTTAGCAGACAAGAGATAGTCGTGTCGGTATACGATTGGAGCAGCAGTACATCAATCTGCAATACGGGTGTTAGTTTCTACAGCCGGGAGACCTCCGTGGAGAACTCGCTACGGCAGAAGAGATACTGCTTGTATTTTACAATTAGCATATATTTTAAGCATACATTTTTTATAAAGTATATACATCTGGAAAAATATGGAATAATAATAAAAAAACATTCTAATGAAACAAAATATTCACAGGAATGATTATATTTAAACGAAAAATGAGAAATGTATTTTTTTACTTAAAAGGTATTGCTGTTTATACATGTTAAAAATTATTTTTTGGTTTATTAAATAAAACTATTAATTAGTATTTTGTTATGTATTATTATATGTGCTTGATGAAACTAAAACCGGGTCGATGTAATAGAAACCAAAGTGAAAAAACAGTAATCAATAAATATTAAGTTTGCTGTTATTTAAACCAATGAAAATACTGGCGGGCATTATAAGCCAGCCAATCACGGAAGGAGCTGCTTCCTATGTAAAAATACATAACTAAGTATTCACGGCGCTTAGTCAAGGGAAATGAATAGAGGACTCTTCTAGCCAATCAGAATTCGGGCGGGTGTTATGAAATTGGCCAATGGTAAAGAGAGCTACTCTCTATGAGAATTAACATAGAAAAAGTATTGAGGGCACTTGTATGTGTAAAATGATTTAGCCAATCAGGGAAGAGCGGGTATTATGAATTGGCCAATGGCAGAGAGAGCTACTCTCTATGTAAAATAACATGGGGAAATGAACAGGGCGCTTATCAAGTGACAAACTGAATAGCCAATCAGAGTGAAGCGGGTTTTGAGGACTGGACAATAGTAGGGAGAGCTACTCTCTATGTAAAATAACATGGGGAAATGAACAGGGCGCTTATCAAGTGACAAACTGAATAGCCAATCAGGGTGAAGCGGGTTCTAAAAACTAACCAATAGTAGAGAGAGCTACTCGCTATGGAAAATAGCATGGGAAAATGAACAGGGCGCTTATCTAGTAAAAATTGAATAACCAATCAGAGTGTAGCAGGTTTTAAAAGCTGACCAATAGTCGAGAGAGCTACTCTCAATGGGAATTAATATAGTGACAGAGTATAGGGGCTTGTCAATATAGAACTAACATAATAAATCGGAAACAATTGAATTTTAGGACCGTACAATAAAAAGAACTAATCATTATCAAAAAAAGAGTCCTTACTTAATATATTACAATTTCTTATAGCATATAAAACATATAGAGCCTCCGAGTTTTGAGCGTTAGTGACAGTTTCAGCGTATGAGTTCCATCATGTCATTTAGACCTCTAGGTTGCAGTGTCTTTAATCTGTAAATCCAAAACATTTCTCTTTTTTGCAATGTATGGAATCTATTCGTGTGGTTTGTCGGAATATGATCTACAGGAGTAATTTTGAGATCATTAAAATTCTGTTTGTGTACTAGCTTACAATGGAGAGCCACGCTTTGCTTTATGTCACCTTTCTTGACACAAGCTCGGTGGCCATTTAATCTGATATGAAGCGCACAGGTAGTTCTGCCGACATATTGAAGACGGCAGGAGCATTCTATTACATAGATTACAAAGGAGCTTTTGCATGTAAGATGGAACTTGATAGGGTAAGTGATATTAGTAACGGTGGAGGTTATATTTGGTGTGGTACAAATAGTCTTGCAACACAAACAACTGGGAGTGCTACATGCAGAACTACCTGTTATAGTGGGAATAATGTTGGCTTCTAGAGGTTGATTTCTAACTCGACTGGGGGCTAGTATATTTTTAATATTAGGAGCCCTCCTGAAGATCAAGTTGGGTCTTTCTGGGATTAACGGACCCAAAAACGGGTCTTTCTTCAATAGATACCAATATTTATTGAGGATTTGTTTAATTTTGGGATGAGCAGAGTTGAATTGGGTAATAAAAGAATGTTTAATTTTCGAGTCCATGAAGGATTTAGAAGTTTTGGACTTGTTCTTGTTTTTATCTGTATTATTCTTGATCAAGCAGTCTTTTTGGGTCAATTTGGAAGTCTTATCTTACAAACTTTAAGAATGCCTGGGGGACTTTTTTT
>JAODAL010074378.1:0-14392 GCA_025379985.1 Phyllomedusa bahiana
TGGTTTTCCCAGTACACGCACAGCATGAACATGATTCACAATCTGAAATAGTATTATTTAAGTTACAGCTCCACAGACATCATGATTATAGTAACAAACAGGTCACTGCTGTCACATCTATTAACAGCCAAATCCATGCTCAATCTGTGTAGAGAGCAGAGGAAGCGGGCACACACAGGGTTAATCCAGGCAGCACGGACATAGAAGCCAGAGTCCCCCCTCCTCCTCCCTACACTACAGAAGCATTCTGTGGGGGAGGGCTCTCTGCTCCGACCTGCCTTCAAAGGTGAGATCATTCAGACCTGACAGCCAGTAAGATAAGGATCAACAGGTGGGCTGCTATAGAAATTTGAGAAGCTGAAGCACTCCTATGAACAGGGCTAGCTCAAAATCAGTAGGACATTTGTAATGAACATATTTTTGCAAAGCTGCTTGTTTTTTAAAGATCTTTTAATTAAAACCCAATCATTGTAGCGAAAAACCCCCTTTAACCTTCGGATATAAATTTAAAGCTACAGGCAAAATTTCTTCTTTGGCTGTGAAAAAGAATGTTTCTTTTAGTGACCACAACAGCAGAACAACGCTTAATTGGATCTAAATTGCGCAAAAGAAATGAGCAACCAAAAATTAAGTGGTATTTAGATTGTAAAAACGCTGTTTCTTTAAAGGGGTTTTGCCACGATGTAACGTTGACGTGGGATCCTCCAAAATGGGTCTTTAATCACTTTTCTAAAATAATTATTGCAAAAATTGCAGTTTTGAGAGAGCTACACCCCTTTCCCTTACATCCCCTTTGGGTTACTTCAAAGAGTCTATTAGATACGGCCTGACAAGAGCTGGACAGTCTTGTGCAGAGAGAGCTTCTTATCTGATGAGACTGAGCTGCAGAAATTTTTAAGGCACCGGGTAGCAATATGTTTTCTTTGTAATACAGAATAAACTATTTGTAGTGTTTTAGATACCTGCTTTATCTGATGACAGAGAATGAAGAAGCTTTCAAGCTGCTGTGTAAATAGTGTTCCTTTTGTAAAAATAGTTTGCTTATTTCAGTGAACATGTCACAGGAGCACACTTAATGCACTCGTTTCTCTGGGTGTGTGCGTCTCTCTCCCCTCTCTTTCAGCTCTGTGAATTGTTTACATTACATTAGCATCTTAGCAATAAGGCTCCTGACGTGGGAGTCTATCAGGCTTGTGTCTGCTGTAAATTGACAACCACTCTTGTACCGTTTATTATTTCACTTTAAATTTTTGAGATGCTCCCTTGGATTCCTCACTCCTCAAATATCCCCCCCCCCCTCTCCCCTGCAGCTTCAAACTCCAGCGTGATTTGTTGACATTCTGCCTGTACTAAGGAGAGACCTACCTAAATAGTCTCTTGGCAAATCCCCTTTAAATGAATACAACAGCAACAGGCTTAGATAACCTTTGGATATTGATGTGCTCAAGAACTGAGCAGATAGCATTAAAATTTATATGAAGCTGAATTGGACGCACACTGGACTTCAGTTCCAATACCCCACAAAATCAGAATTAGAACGTAAGAGAAGCAGTCTCTGAGACCCAAACTGTGACACTCCCCAAAAATCGCTGTAAAAAGTGAGTTATTTAGTAGAATACCATAAGCAGCAGCGGAAGCACCTTCCCTACACAGTACAGTGAGAGCGGTGTGAGTTGCCAGCGTCGCGCCCAGACTTATATAGTGCGGTGACGTCACAGAATCCCGCCGCTCTCTGATTGGCTTCACCTCTGCCAACAATTACCAGCTTTGTAGCGTGTTAAAACGGTGTGTATTTTATGGAGCACAACAACAAAAAAAACTCGTAATTAAACCCCCTTTGATATGAATTTTGCTACAGGCAAAAATTTCTTCTTTTTCGTGAAAAAAAAAAAACGTTCTTTTTTAAAGATTACAACTGTAAAAAATACTAGTTAACCCTTGGTGTAAATTCCCCAAAAGAAAATGTGCCAACAATTACCGCTTTTTTGCATTTAAAAAGGCTGTTTTTTATGGAACATAAAACAGAAAAACTGTAATTAACCTTCGGATTTTAATTATGCTACAAGCAAAATTTCTTCTTGGTGTGGAAAAAAAAAGTTTCTTTTAGTGACCACAACAGCGAAAAACGTTAATTAAAACCCCGGATCAAATTGCGCAAATAAAAGAGCAACCAAAAATTAAGTGGTATTTGATTGTAAAAACGCGTTCTTTAAAAGAATACAACAGCCGGTTAATAACCCCTTTGATTTCAAGGCTCAAGACCTACAGATAGCATAAAATGTAATGTAGCTGAATTGGACACACACTGGGGCTTCATTCCAATACCCCCCAAAACAGAATTAGAACTAAAGAAGCAGTCTCTCAGACAAGCTGGACACCCCCCAAAAAACGCCAATAAAGTAGGTTCTTAGTATGAGATATCATAACAGCGCACCCCCCCTAACCGCTAGACCATAAGGGAATTTAAAAACCACTTGCTTTTAAAAGCACTCTTAATTCTAAGGTCCTGGGTTTTAAAACCCCACACGGGGCTCTTTTCTCTTCAGATTTTGCCTACCTCTTGACCGGAGACCCACAGCTCTTTCCTATTCACTACAAAAATGGTAGCCATCCAAAAAGAATAGGAGAGAAACCTACAGACATCCAAAGGGCATGTTAATTCTTTGACAACTGGGAGTCACAAGGAAGGGACTTGAATGATTCTAGCATTCAAGCCAAATCAAGAGATGTGGTTAAAAAAAAAACGTGAATAGCAAATGGCAATCAGGTTTCAGATTTTGGACCCGCAAAGAGCAAAACCACCGTAAGCCACTAATGTCTGCCAACAGTTTTGCGGCTATTTAATCTGTTCAAAGGTTTTCAAAAAAGCTTTTTCCCATACCAGGAGTCGAACCCAGGCCGCCTGGGTGAAAATCAGGAATCCTAACCGCTAGTCCATATGGGAATGATAACAACGAGGAGCTGTAAACGGAAAGAGAAAGTTTACCTAGTAGCGCAGTTGGTAGCACGTCAGTCTCATAATCTGAAGGTCATTAAAGGGTTGTTTCGCTACAAAGATTGGTTTTCAGCTTAAAGATCTTTAAAAAAAACAATCAACTTTCCAATATATATAAATTACCATTGTCCCACTGTTTTCCAGATATCTCTTCTTTTAGGGGCACCTGAGCCTGCTCAGGTCCCTATGGTCACCGACCTGCTTGTTCTTTCTTATAGGCTGCCGACTCCTGTTTTTTTTCATACAGGTCGGGCTCAGGAGCGCGCTAGTTCACCCATGCGCACTTCCTCTCTTCTCCGTCCTCTCTTCCTGCTCTCAGCACAGAGCCCACAGAGCAGTGAGTTACAGCATTCAGCTGGCTGCCTGTCACTCCCCCCCTCCTCTCCCGAGTTATCTGCTGAAGCGCTGGGCTGTATGGAGTCTCTGCTAATGATTTATTACTGCCTTACACATGTGAGGGGGGAGAGTAGCAGGCAGGTGTTGTTGCAGTGTTACATATCGCTCTACTCGCAGTAGAATGATGTGTTTTATGACCCAGAAGATAAGTGCCGGATGTAGCTGTTTCATCCACTCTCTGTGGATGCAAATAAATCACTGGGGTGGAATGCGGCAGGAAAAGGAGGAAAAATCACGATCAATACAAAAAACTAAAGACCATGTGTTTGTCCATGATCACTGGAAGCTAGCTCTAGTCTCCCCACCCGCGATGCTCAAATGTCCCATGGACGCTCCTGCGACCACACTGTACCCGGTACGCAGGCGCGCCCACGTCAGTCCCTTCTCCCAGCGACAGCCCCCTTCCCGCCACGGGTTGGGTTCAGTGGCCAGTCCGCTCTGTCGCCCGCGTACCCTGCCGGCGTCCCACTTACCCGCATCGCTCCTCCAGCCCTGCTTCCACTACGCTCACCGGCGCGTGCCAAGCCACCCCTATGGGGCGCCGCGCGGATCCCCCGACTCTTTGCGAGATTTAAAGTGGCAGTGCCCGCGTCATTGGTTCATATGCTGGCACTGCTCCCTAATTTAGGTCCCAGCCTCATCCTGCTGGCCCTCCGTCCGGAACCTTGGTGTAATTCCCATGGTGAAAGTGTTCCCAGAGCCTTACCTAGTCTTGCCTTTAAACCATGTACCGACTCCTCGACTTACGTCTACCGTCTACGAACCAAAAACCCCCGCCTGTCCCTGACCATGTCCTGCCCCTGTCCACGACCACGAGCCCTACCTACCATGATTGTACCCGCGCACCCTTGGCCGCCACCGCAGGCAAGTCCCCCGCCAGTGGTAGTGCACTGGTGGCGATACCCCGCCGCTAGCAAGTCTACCATCCCCTGCCGCTTAGCGGCGGGCACCTGGGTGAAGATACCCGGGTACCCACTTAGATACCCGACTCCCTTGTGAGTGGCTTACCATCGCTCTGCGGTGGCCCAGTCGGATCCCACCTCCAGACCGTAACAGTAGGATCCGCCAAAGGAATCCCCGCCAAAGGTTCCTTGCCAAGTTTGCCACACATCACCCACCGAGTCGAGTGGTCTAGCAATCACAACAAGATGCGCCGCAGCAAGCTCGACAGCTTGATAACTTTCCCTCCATGGTGCAGTCAGCTTATCACCGTCCAAGCAGAAACCAACCCGCCCCGCCGGCTCACTATCGTTGTACACCTATGCCCGTCAATGGGTTGTATCCCGTGCGGCGCTAAGGTGCCCCAAGCTTGCGGCTGTCAGCTTACCCTATCTAAGTATATGAACGGCTCTGACGCCCAAAACACTGCGCAGGGTGGTTCATCACCCAAATGCTCTATGCACCCGAGGAAGCTTAATATCCGCATCCGTCCTGTCAGAACCGGCTAAGGTTGCGTTTCGTGGTCAGGACCATCCTCTCCGGGAAGGCCCCTGGCATGGGCTACGCCCCTATGGGACAGAAGAACGATCCAGTGACGGCAGATCTACAGGTATACCTCCAGAGTTAACCCGCCAATTGTGAACCGAGCCCGTTGCAACCTCCCGCCTGAGACACCCTCCCTAAACCTACGCCAGGTGGGGAGCCTGACATATAGCGAGACTGCCTAACGCGGTAAAACCATTCTAGTACTCTTGCCTCTGACCTGTCATGTGAACGAGGCCCGCTCTGTGTCGCTAATACCATTCAAGAAGGGACTCTCAAGCCGAGTTAAGGGACGTCCTTAGGCCGCTGATAGACCTCCCGTCTTCCCTCAGCGACTTGATCCGTCTTAGCAACCCCCGCATTGACTGTACGCTTCCTTGAACGGGCATGGGAAGAACCTTCTTGCAAGAAGCGTCAGTCTCAGGCCCCACCTACCGCCGGTTTCCTTGCCTGGGCACCGGTGATGTCAGAGGCCTCCTGCGCAACACTCCCAACCCCTCGACCGAAGAGCCCAAGACAGATTGATCGGCCCGCCCGTTCTCTCTGAGTCAAGAGTTTGGGCCAGCGTCTGTGCAAAGGAAACTTGTTGCCTCTAACTGTGCGCAGCCCAGATCATTACGGAGGAATTGCGCCCAGCGTCCCAAGCCTGCGGAGAAACTTCTCGCACCTAGGATCTGTGGGCAGAGGCATTCCTACGGTGCAACCCTCTCTCATCCTCCTCTCCACGCCGGTCCCTGTTGATGCTGTGCAGGTCATATCAGAGAACTGTGCTATCACGTTTTCAAGTTCCGGCGTTTTCTGGACACTGGACACCCCCTGGCATCGCGGCTCCACTCACCTATCTGACCTGGTCTACGTAGAGATGATTCGATTGGGGCCCAACTGTCGGGGCGCGCTGTTTGTGGCCTACACCCACGCCCGGTGCTTATCCCTGCCTCCGCGGCGCTCAAACCCCCAGGAGCCGCAGCCCGGGCTACCCTCCCTTGAGCATATCCTGATCGACGCCGATGTTTTCTCCTGAGAGACAAAGCCACAGAGTCGGCCTACCGAGCCTCCGTCCATACGAATTGCTCACTCTGTCGACTTATTCTGCCAGTACCCGTCCTTGCCCCGAGGCCGAGTCTAACCCACTGTCCGGTTCTCCCTGTCCCAGTACAGTCCTGGTGAGAATTCACTCAGGAAAAGCGGTTTCATTCCCGGAAGTCCTCGACTCCTCCCCGCGGGTGCGTAGTCTATTTTCGTAAACGAATGAACAGCACGGTACCTTACGGCTCCCTTGCATAGGACTACCGGAGGTTTTATGAACATGATCACGGTCAAAACCGTTACCCCACTACCCTTGATCACGGACATGAGATTGACCGCCTGCAGGGCGCAAAGAAACGACTTCTCTAAGTTCGGATCTGAGAGGGGCCCTACAAACCTTGGTCCGAATTTGCAAGCCGAGAAGGAAGACGGCATTCAACACCCAGGGAGCGGCACCTTTTGAGTCACCTAGGTGAAGCCCTCTAGCGACTGTGCAATGCGTGCACCCCGCCGTCTCATTCAGGACTTCTCGTGAATGACGTCTTCAGGGACCTCCCCACCACACCTGCGTGGTGGTCCTACCAAGCGATAGACCAAACCTGTGTTCCTCCCACCCTGACCTCAAATTGCTAGAACCCACCGCAGCCAGTGTTCGGTTCAGGATACTGAGACGTCTACCGGAGAACCCATCTGGTACGCCAAGCTGGGAAAGATGCCGGTCTTCCATCAGACTAGGCCTCCCGATTTCTTGTACGGTCATGCTCCGACCACTGGCCTATGGATGTATCCCAGCCTAAACTGTCTAGAACTGTCTCTGCCGTGGGTCGCTACGTAGGCCACGCCCAGTCCTCGGGCTACGGCTATCCAGCGATTCTAGCGGCTGCTGAAAACTAACTAACACGCTCAGTATCCATCCCGTCACTTCTCTACCTGGTGGCCCTATAGTAGCCCTCCACCAAAAAAAGGGCTCAATCCAACGCACGCTGGCCGGTCGAGGCCAGAGGAGTCGCGTTTTTCGAAGCTCAAATCCGCCTTCTCTACGGCCTCTATCCTTGCACGTTCCGGCATTCCGTGAAAACCCCTTCACCCTGGAGGTAGATGCCATCCTCTGTGGGAGCCAGGAGCATTCTTTCGCGAAAGGGACCCACGGGAAAACTGAGACTGCGGCTGTCTCTCCCAAGACGTTCTCATCGGCCTGAGAGGAATTACACGATTGGTCGCCCCCGGTAGCTACTTAGCCAATAAAATGGGCGCTGGAGGAGTGGCGTTATCTCTGCTGGAGGGCGGCCGTTATTCCATCCGTATCTACTCAGGAACCACAAGAACCTCCAATACAGCAGACGGCTCAGCAGACTAACCCACGCCAAGTGCAATGGTGGTCGCGAATCTCTTTCTCCCGTTCGTGATTATTCAGATCCACTTCGGCCAGCAGAAGAATTGAAGCTGACGCCCCTCTCCACGTGCCACCTACGTGGTGAGGGTGAGATACGTCTCCTGCACATAACTTCTCCCCCCAGAGCGCCTCAATCTCGCACGCGCGCCAGTGAGGACCCTCCCGAAGTTCCCCCGGAAGGACTTATGTCGACTTTTTCTCTCCGCAAACCGGATATCATTCGAAAATGGGACATTGCTCCATTGGTTGGCGGGCCATCCCGGCGCCCGAAGAACCATCCACCTGATATCCCGGTTCTATGGTTGGCCTGAGCTGAAAATGACGTTAAGGACTTCTCTTTTGTCTTGTGACTCCTGTTGCCGCCACCCGCATCAAGATGCCGCGTCACAAGCCGGCAGGCCGACTACAGCCGCTCCCCATATCCAACCCAACCTTGGTCCAACATTTACCATGGACTTCATAACGGACCTCCCTCCGACGCTGGCAACACCATCATTTGGGTATTACGGATCGCTTTTCCAAAATGCGCATTTCGTCCCGTTGCCAGGCCTGCCATCACCTCCCCGCCTGGCGGAGTTGTTCTTACCCAATGTGTTTCTTCGTCTGCATGACCCCCCAGCATATTGTTGACGACCTGGGGAGTTTCTATTTGTCTCAGGTTTTGGCGAGCCCTGTGCAACCAACTTCAGGTGAGCTTTGACTCTCATTCCGCCTACCACCCGCAGACGAACGGGCCCCCAGGTGAGAGGGTTCAACAGGTCTTGGGAATGTTACATTCGCCAATTCGACCTCGGCACGTCAAGATGATTGGTCCAACATTGTCTGGCCATGCGGCGGAGATTCTCCCCGATAACTCCCTCTCTGAGTTCCGAGACCGCATCGCGCTCTCCCCCCCTTCTAAACAGTCGTGGTACATGGCTTTGCATCCCCGTCCTCTCTCCCTCTCTTTGCAACCCTCCCCTCTGAGGTCCCGGCTAGCGTAACCGCACTGGGGCGGGGGAGGGGGCGGGGGGCGGACGGTGACAAGACATCGAAGACCATCTGGGTCCTCAACCCGCAGTCACAGCTCCGCTTTCCGAGACGTATGAAGCGACTCCAAGCAGATAAAAGAAGAATCCCTCTCCTGTCTTCTCCCCAGGTGACAAGGTGTTGGGCACCTCGTCTAGAAACGTCCCGTCTAAAGATGCCTTCACATAAAGTTGCGGACCCCCCAATGATCTTCCTAGCACCCGCCTTAACGTACCCGTTTTCCTCCTGGGACCCCTTCGAGGTCAGCACCGTCATCAACCCCGTGTCATGACAAACTCCGGCTCCCCCTACGAATGAGAACCCCAACCTCGCTTTCATGTCTCCTTACAGAGACACCCCCGGTCCTTAACTAGTTTTTTTGTCCAGCAAGGCCAGTCCTCCTCCGTCTGGTGCTGATGCGCGCCCAATGGATCTTCGAGGCAAGAAGATACTGGGCATGAAGAACTAGGGAAAGCGACACTTCCTGGTGGACAGGAAGCGGGTTCGGACCCCGAGGAGAGGTACCTGGGAGCCGGAGGAGAATATGCTGAACCGAAGCCCTTATCCAGAGATTTCTGCAATCCAGTACGAGAGGTGGCGAGCTCAAGGGGGGGGAGGGGGGGTCGCTGTCACGTGACGCTCCTAGCGACCTCTGTCCCGGTCTTCCGGCTCGCGCCCGTAGCGCCCCCGCCTTCCCGCCGGCAGCCCCCCTGATCCCACAACGTCGGGTTCGGGGTCCGCGCTCGTCCGCCCCGTCCCTGCCGCTCGTCCCACTTACCCGGCCCACGCTCCTGAGCTCAGCCTGTTCTCAGTCCTCGGCGCGAGTGGCGCTCCAGCCCCGAGGGCGTACCGCGCGGCCCCTCTCTGTGAGATTTTACAGGGTGGACAAGTGCGCCGGTAAGTAGCTCAATGACCCGGGCACTGCTCTTATTTAGTTCCGGCCCTCCTTCCTCTGCCAGGTTCCCTCACCCGGATTCCTTGGCCGTCTATCTTCCCATGGTGCAACAGTGTTCCCAGAGCGTTCCTGTCTTGCCTTAACCCGCGTGTAACCCGACACTCTGCTTAAGACTACCGTCAACGAACCGAGAGCCGCCTGTCCTGACCTCCTAGCCTAGTCCACGAGCCTGTCTGCCGTTATTGTACCCTCGCACACCCTTGCCCCCACTGCATGCAAGCCCCGCCAGTGGTAGTGACCTGGTGGATACCCGCCGCAGCAATACCACCCCGCCTTTGGTGGCGGTGCTTTCCACGGTGTGAAGACCGGTCCCACTTAGATTCCCACTCCCTGGTGTGGGCCTTAAGCCAAAATCGCCTGCGTGGCCCCAAGCGTGCATCCAATCCTCCAGACCCCGTCAACACTAAAGTGCAGAGAATGAATTACTGCAAGCAGCGGGAGCGAGCACGACACAGTGATGACATCACCTAGGGGAAGGGAGGGGGAGAGGGTTAGAAGACAATGCAAGCCCGCCCTCGTTTTCAGAAATCAGAGAATGAAAACAGGAGAAAGGTAGGCTTAAATCTTGACATGAGACATCCCCTTTAATTGGATCCTCACACGGAGCACTTTTCTTCTCAGATTTTGCCTCCCTCTTGACCTCAGAGTCATTGCTCCTTCCCATTCAATGCAAAAACGTTAGCCATCAAAAAAGAGTAGGAGCCAAACTTACAGACATGACAAAGGGCATGTTATCTTCATTCACAGCTGAGAATTAAAAGGAAGAGAATTGAATGCTTCTAAAATTCAAGCCAAATCGAGAGATGTGGTTCAAAAGAAAGACATGCATAACAAAAGGCAGTCAGGTTGGAGATTTTGGACCTACAAGGAGCAAATCTACCATAATCCATTTATGTCTGCCAACAGTTTTGCGGCCATTTAATTTGTTCAGACATTGGCATAAAATGTGATTCCCATAACGGGAGTCGATCCTGAGCGAAAATTAGGCATCCTAACTGCTAGACTATATGGGAATGATATACCATCCTTCAGTAACCAGAAAGAGAAAAGGATTACCTTGTGGCAGTCAGCCCTCAGCAAAAGGAAAGAGAAAACGTTTCCCCTTGTGAGCTATCAACTGGTGACCTATAGTTGAAAAAATATTCAACTGCCTTTTTTATTGCAGTAGGTAGCGTGTCAGTCTCACAATCTGAAGGTCGTGAGTTCGATCCTCACACGGGGCACTTTACTTCTCAGATTTTGCCTCCCTCTTGACCGGAGAGTCATTGCTCCTTCCCATTCAATACAAAAACATTAGCCATCAAAAAAGAATAGGAGCCAAACCTACAGACATCCAAAGGGCATGTTAATTCTTTGACAACTGGGAGTCACAAGGAAGGGACTTGAATGATTCTAGCATTCAAGCCAAATCAAGAGATGTGGTTCAAAAAAAGACATGAATAGCAAATGGCAATCAGGTTTCAGATTTTGGACCCACAAAGAGCGAAAGCAACCTAAGCCACTAATATCTGCCTACAGTTTTGTGGCTATGTAATGTGTTCAAAAAAGTTTTTTTCTCATACCGGGAGTCAAACCCAGGCCACCTGGGTGGAAACCAGGAATCCTAACCGCTAGACCATATGGGAATGATAATAAAAATAAAGCAGCTGTAAACACAAAGAGAAAGTTTACCTAGTGGCTGTGAGTTGGAAGCAACAGGAAGGAGAAAACGTTTCCCGTTGTGAGTTATAAATTGGGCACCTTTAAGTGTACACAGCAGCTGCCTAGTTAGCGCAGAAGGTAGCGCGTCAGTCTCATAATCTGAAGGTCGTGAGTTCGATCCTCACACGGGGCAATTTTGTTGTCAAGTGTTTCCTCCCTCTTGACCGGAGAGTCATTGCTCCTTCCCAATCAATACAAAAACGTTAGCCATCAAAAAAGAATAGGAGCCAAACCTACAGACATGACAAAGGGCATGTTATCTTCCTTCACAGCTGGGAATGAAAAGGAAGAGAATTTAATGCTTCTCAAATTCAAGCCAAATCAAGAGATGTGGTTCAAAAGAAATACGTGCATAACAAAAGGCAGTCAGGTTGGAGATTTTGGACCTACAAAGATCAAATCCATCATAATCCACTTATGTCTGCCAACAGTTTTGCGGCCATTTATTTTGTTCAGACATTGGTAAAAAAACGTGAATCCCATAATGGGAGTCGATTCTGGGCGAAAATTAGGCCTCCTAACTGCTAGACTATGTGGGAATGATATAAACCATCCTTCAGTAACCGGAAAGAGAAAAGGTTTACCTTGTGGCAGTCAGCCATCAGCAAAAGGAAAGAGAAAAAGTTTCACACTGTGAGCTATCAACTGGGGACCTATAGTTGAGTAGACAGTCGACTGCCTAGTTAGCGCAGTAGGTAGCGCGTCAGTCTCATAATCTGAAGGTCGTGAGTTTGATCCTCACACGGGGCATATTTTTTGTCAGATTTTGCCTCCCTCTTCACCGGAGAGCTACAGTTCTTTCCCAATTACCACAAAAATGGTAGCCATCCAAAAAGAATAGGAGAGAAACCTACAGACATCCAAAGGGCATGTTAATTCTTTGACAACTGGGAGTCACAAGGAAGGGACTTGAATGATTCTAGCATTCAAGCCAAATCAAGAGATGTGGTTCAAAAAAAAACGTGAAGAGCAAACGGCAATCAGGTTTCAGATTTTGTACCCGCAAAGAGCAAAACCACCGTAAGCCACTAATATCTGCCTACAGTTTTGCGGCTATTTAATGTGTTCAAAGGTTTTCAATAATGTTTTTTTCCCATGTCGGGAGTCGAACATAGGCCGCCTGTGTGAAAACCAGGAATCCTAACTGGTAGACCATATGGGAACGATAACAACAAGGCAGCTGTTAACGCAAAGAGAAAGTTTACCTAGTGGCTGTGAGTCAGAAGCAACAGGAAGGAGAAAACGTTTCCCGCTGTGAGTTATAAATTGGGCACCTTTAAGTGTACACAGCAGCAGCTGCCTCGTTAGCGCAGTAGGTAGCGCGTCAGTCTCATAATCTGAAGGTCGTGAGTTCGATCCTCACACGGGGCACTTTTCTTGTCAGATTTTGCCTCCCTCTTGACCGGAGAGTCATTGCTCCTTCCCATTCAATACGAAAACGTTAGCCATCAAAAAAGAATAGGAGCCAAACCTACAGACATGACAAAGGGCATGTTATCTTCCTTCACAGCTAGAGAATTAAATGCTTCTAAAATTCAAGCCAAATCAAGAGATGTGGTTCAAAAGAAATATGTGCATAACAAAAGGCAGTCAGGTTGGAGATTTTGGACCTACAAGGAGCAAATCCACCATAATCCACTTATGTCTGCCAACAGTTTTGCGGCCATTTAATTTGTTCAGACATTGGCAAAAAACATGATTCCCATAATGGGAGTCGATCCTGGGCGAAAATTAGGCCTCCTAACTGCTAGACTATGTGGGAATGATATAAACCATCCTTCAGTAACCGGAAAGAGAAAAGGTTTACCTTGTGGCAGTCAGCCCTCAGCAAAAGGAAAGAAAACGTTTCCCACTGTGAGCTATCTGTAACGGGTTGCGCCGTGGTCCGTGGCCCGGACCGCGGTCGCACCCGCGTTCCCCATGACGGGTCCCCGGCGGGGACGGGGGCGCCGCGGCCGCACGGCCGGCCGCGGCGCCACCCGTTCCATCCACTCACCTGGCCTCGCTCCCCCGGTCCGGTCCTCGTCTCCTGCCGGCCGGAATGCGCATGCGCGCCCCCTAGCGCGCGCTCGTCCCTGTGAATTTAAAGGGACAGTGCGCCGGTAATTGGGTAATTACCGGCGCTGTTCCTATATAAGTGTTGCACCCACGTCACTTCCCTGCTGGATCTACGTTGCCCCGAGCCATAGAGAAAGCGTTCCTTAAAGTGTATTCCTGCTTTACCGTGTACCAGACCTCTCGCTACGTTTCCCGACTCCGAACCTCTGCCGCCTGCCCTGACCTTCTGCCTGTCCACGACCACGAACCATTGCCGCCTGCCCTTCTGCCTGCCCACGACTACGATTCGCGGACTACAATTCTGTACCACGCTGCACCTCGGCCGCCACCGCAAGCAAGTCACGTCAGGGGGGACGACCTGGTAGCCACACGCCGCAGCAAGTCCATCCTGCTTTGCGGCGGGCTCTGGTGAAAACCGGGGGCTACTTAGATTCCGATCCCTGGCGTGGCGTAGCTATCATCGCTTGCGGGGGTCCGGCGGATCCCAGCAGTCGCAGCAAATTGCACAACAGGCACAGCAGTTGGGCCAGCTCTCCGCCATGATGTGTCAGCTCCTCGCATCCCAGCAACAGTCTCCACCTTTGGCCCCGTTGGTGACTCCGTCTACGTCAGCCGTTCCATTGGCTACCGTGGGACCCAAGCTTTGGCTCCCCTTACCCATCAGCTTTGCTGGGGATCCCAAGCTCTGCTGGAGTTTCATTACCCAGTGCTCGATGCACATAGAACTGATGGCGGATCAGTTTCCCTCGGAGAGGTCTAAAGTGGCCTTCGTGGTGAGCCTACTATCCGGGAAGGCCCTGGCTTGGGCGACTCCCCTCTGGGACAGGAATGATCCTGTGACTGCGGATCTACAGACCTTTCTCCAGGAATTCCGCGCCGTCTTCGAGGAGCCGGCGCGTGCTTCCTCTGCTGAGACCGCCCTCTTGAGCCTTCGTCAAGGCGACTCCTCGGTGGGTGACTATGCGGTACAGTTCCGTACCCTGGCTTCGGAGCTCACGTGGAATGATGCCGCCCTCTGTGCCACTTTCAAAAAGGGCCTTTCCAGCCGGGTAAAGGACGCTTTGGCAGCAAGAGACCTCCCGTCCTCCCTGAGTGAACTAATCCTGCTAGCAACTCGGATTGATATAAGGTTCGCACAGAGGCAGGAAGAGCTGCGGCAGGAAAGAGACTCTGCACGCCCCCGTCGGCGTTTTTCACCTGGCCCCGGTTTTCCAGCATCCTCCATTGCTGTCCCCTCAAGCCTCTGAGGTGGAACACATGCAAGTGGACCGGGCCCAGTTATCGGAGCAGGAGCTGAACCGTCGCCGAACCGAGAAGCTATTGTTGGGGGTCGTTTACCAACATTGGGGGTCCCCTTTTCCCCCGGAAAAAAATTCCC
>JAODAL010074379.1:0-14392 GCA_025379985.1 Phyllomedusa bahiana
CACCAATTGGCAATTTTTTCCCCACTTAAAGAATGAAGGATGTAATTGACATCTTTGGGTAAAACCCCAACTATGAAAAGAAAAAAAGAGAAACAAATCCCAAAAATCACATTGTCTTTTTTGGGAAAAAAATTTTATTTGAAAATTAAATGGGGGAAAAAAAGGGAAATTGGTAAATAAAAAAAGTTCATCCAAATTTTCCCTTTTTTTGGGAACTGACCAGGTCAAATTTTTTTCGGGTAAGTTTTTAAAAGGTTTGGGCACACCCCCTTTTACGGGTATGTTGGCCACTTCCATGAAGATCTTCTCTAGACAGTGTGTTTTGGGGCGAAAGCGGGGAAAACCCTTGACTTTAAAACTTCCCCCAAAAGGTTTCTAGGGGTTAAAATCGGAGACGGCTAGGCCACTCCGGGCCTTGAAATGCTTTTTCCCAATGCCAAACTTTTCCCTTTTGGGGGTTGTTTGGGGGAACATTGTCTTTGCTAAAAGACCGGGCCCAGGTTTCATCTTAAAACCCCCTTTTCTGAGGGGAAGGGGGGTTTTGGGCCCAAAAAATCCAGGATCCATCCCCTTTTCATTCTTTCTTTAACAAAACAGTCCCCTGGTCCTTTTGCAAAAACACCCCAAAGCATAAATGTTGTCACCCCCATGCTTCACATTAGGAAATGGTTTTCTTTGGGATGCAACCCACTTTCCTCTCCTCCAAACAGGACAGTTTTTTTTCTCCAAAAATTTTTCCCCTATTTTGGTTTCCCCAACGACCATAAACTTTCTCACAATAGGCCAACTGCTCTCTACAAACATCAGACGGGCCCTGGCCCATTTATTTGGCACTGAAATTTCTGAGCCCCTGCGCGTAGTGTTTTTATTTGATGAAAGCCATTGAAAACTTTGGGCCCCCACTCTCTGCGGGCATTCATTTCCCCCCCCCCCCCCCCCCCGTGGGTTCGGGATTTTTGCCATCATTTTTATGTGATCATTTTAAAACCCATGGGGTTAGATCTTGCTTTGGAACCCCCAATCGAGGAGAAAATCATGGTCTTGAAATGCTTTCCTTTTTTAATTTTTGCCCCCCACATTTGATTTTTTCCCCAAAACCAAGCTCTTGCCATTTGCAATTCATCTTCCCACCTGGTGCGGGGCTAAAAATTTTTTTTTCCGGGCCCTTTGACAGTTTTTTTTGGTCTTCGCCATAGGGGATTTTGGAGGGGAAAAAGGGGGTTGTGGACGTTCTTTGATACTGATAACAAGTTCAAAAAAGGCCATTACAAAAATAATGAGGGGGGCCCAAGGGGACCCCCTCTTAAAAATGTTCGGGGCGGGTGAGACCCAAAATTTTTAGCTTGTTTGTGGGTTTGACCAAATATTTAATTTTCCACCAAAATTTTGCAAAAAATTCTTTCCAAATCAACCAATAAATTTTTCCGGGATTTTTTTCTCTTTTTGTTTTCCCCTTTAGTTGGGGTCTACCTAGATATCAATTACGGGGCCTCCCCTCTTTTTTTTAAAGGGGGAGAACTTGCAAAAAGGGTGGCTAAACTAAATATTTTTTTTCCCCCGCCCTGTGTAAAATTTTTAGGTTTATTAGGGAGACAGAATTAGGGTTGGGGGGCTTGCATATTTTTTTTTAAAAATTTTTTTTTTTAAATTCGGGTTCAAACCATTTTTTTAAATGTCTGATGAAAAATGGGGCAAATGGGGAAAAACGGGTCAAATTTTTTTCCCGAAAATAGTCTAGGGGCCTCAACATGGTAAATTGTAAAGGTGTCCCAACAGATACACAAACAAAAGTTGAAAATAACATTTCAAAAGGGGGCCCTTTCAATGTGTTTTTATTGTAGGGAGTAGTTTGTGTTATATTCCCCCAGGCCAGTATTTATTTTTTACTTTTGGGCCCTTTTTAAATGACGATTTTTGTACAAACATCATCAGTGTGACTATGCAGAGCTAGTGAGTGTCGCATTCTTGTGTATACATACATAGCCAACCTCCCCTGTTCATCATAAGACTCCCTGAAAAGGGGTGGTCCTCTGCTCCCTGAAGAGTTTGAAAATCTCCTGAATGTAGGACTACATGTCCAGAAATAAGAAAAACATACATATATCGAAGCGTAACTACGAGTATGCAACGTAGCAGCTAGCACCGGGCCACAGGGCAGCAGCTAACACGTCTTGCTACCTGGTAGTTCGGACTCCTGCGCCTGCCGGAGTGAACATACTAGTTAACTGCCGGGATACGCGGAGCTCGCGGGCCCGACGCGCTCAACAGGCAGACTGGCCGGTATTGCAGAGCAGAGCACATCCCGCTCTACTATCACCTGCAACAACCGGCTCACAGGTGCTGGACTGGCTGGCACGATAACGTCACATCATCACGCGCCCGTGCCGAGCAACAGACAGCACATGGCAGGAGCTTCGAGGGAGCGAGAACAGGGTAAGTAAGTGATTTCATATTTTTTAATATTAATGAACCCCCTGCCTGCCTATAATGGGCCCCTATAGCCGCTGCCTGCCTATTTATAAGCCCCTAATAGCCCGCTGTCGTGTATATAGCCCCCCAAACCCAGCCTGCCTATTTTTATTGAGCCGCCCCCAAAGCACCTGCCTGTATATATATATATAAATATATATATATAAATATATATATATATATATATAACCTACCCTATGCCCTGCCTCCTGCATTGGGGCCCCTATAGCCTATACCCTAAAGCCCTGTCTGCCCTCTATGGGCCCCTATAGCTACCTAAACTCGGGCCTTCCTACCTTTATGGCCCCTATACCTGCCTGCCTAATACTATATGGGCATACTCCCAAAAGTTTGCTATGGGCCTAGGCTTCTCTATTACACGCCGGCATATAGTGTTTGAAAAAACTTATAAAACTTGTCCTATAAATAAAATAATTAAAATGAAGGATGATGACTGAATACCTGCTAAAAGTAATCAACATATACCTTGGCACAGCCACAGTGCCGCTATAGATTAAAATTGGCCCTTTTTCACATATTTGTGGACAATTTGCTATATTTCTGTACTCTGTACACTAGTGCCGCCATATAGGCTGAAAAGGGCCCTAACATAGTCACTAATTGACAATGTTTGGTCAGTTTTAGCCTAATGCTATATGGCAGCTATACTCAATGTTATACATACTGATACTTTTGTTTCTACTGGCTGTGGGCTGCTCATTAAAATTGTGTTACCAGTAACCATCATGAATCTGCCCTGACATCACTTGGTGCATAGGACCACATTGTAAATACTTTGAAGAAACTTTGATGTTTTGTTTACCCGTTGGATGCTGCTTAAGGGACCAAATGGTTAGTAAAGCTGATATGATACCACATCCTCTTATCAGTTTCCCTCCAAACTGTTACATAGCTGTGACAAGGTTGTAACTTTGGGCAAAAGAGAACATGTCTTGTAAAACAGTGGTGTGGCCCATCAAATCATAAGGCTACAATCAGCAATTCAATATCTCCCTGAAGGCCACTTTCAAAGTTGGCAAGTATGGTGTATAGTGATGTGTTCATGTACATTTGATCGCATCTTGGTTTGTATGTACTTATAGCGACCTTGTGAATGTGTTGTATCATACCTATAGCATTTTATTTGTACTGTATGTGCTTAGTGAGTGCTATAGCATGTTGAAAAGGCACTACAATTTTAAAAATTGTCACAGAATTCTAAAGTTATGCAAACCACTACAATAACAAAAATCGGAGGGTGACAAAGGGTCAAGTCTGGAAATGACATAGGACCTACTCTGAAAGACAGCAGGAATAGGGATCTGCGGTTGAATAGAGGGACAAGCTCTGTACACTGTCCCTGTAAGTGCCTTTCCTGTGGAAGACTACACTTAAGTGAATACAAGATCCAGCTTGTGCAGGAGCGGATTCTGCCATGAATCAGTTTCGAAAACTGGTCCACACTTTGGTGGACATTTTTTTTTATAATACCATTTCCACAGAGAAAAGCCACTCCCCCCCTTGTTTCCATTGGGGATTTTACTCACATAAATGCCTGAAGAATTGACAAGCACTTAAAATTTAATTGAGTAAAAATTGTCTCAAAAATATTTGTAAAATCAGTGTGTGTGGAACTACAGCCTGGACTTTACATTGGGAATATCAACGAGAGGTGTTTACGAACATTATTCAAAGCTTAACTTGGCATATTTGGCGCGAATAAATCATGTAAATATACCAAATGGTAAATTCACACGGATTGTTCACAAGTTGGATTTGAAAAAAAAAAAAAAGCTGTCTCAAATATCCATAAAGTCATCACTACATGAAAGGAGGTCTCAGTTACACCCTAAAAAACAAAGCATATTAGAACCTCTGTACTAAAACATGTCAAAAAAAAATTAACACACCATTGTTTGTCTGATTCTTTTTGGCTGAAGAAGGAACCAGGAGATTCCATTATCACAGAAACCGCTAATGCGCTAAATGGTGTAGCTCCAGTTAATAGTCATTAAGGTTGGTACCTGTACTCTAAAGAAGGTAGTCATTTAATGATCTTTTTTTTTCCTCCATAACCCTGCTCGATCCGAGGTCCCTGATAATTTTTGATATTTTTGCTAAATTTTACTTATTTACTGATTGTAAGTTAACAGTTCGAAATCCGAGCTGTTTGACGATCTCTCCACCCCTAATCTTGTGCTGTCTGACTTCGATCCACTACCTGTCTCCTACCTCAGATAAAAATCTGTGTATAAAGTACAAATAAGCAAAATTGCAGAAACATATATACCCCTCAACTATTCACCACTAATTAATAAAAAGAACAAATGCTCAGCTTTTTCTTGTGGTTTTGCTTCCACTACATTTGTTGGATCGCTGTCACTTACTTCAAAATTATGTGCATTTTGAAGCTGCTGTACCCCCATTCAAACCATTCCCTTATTAAAACATTTAGATATCCAAAAAATTGTGATCCCATTTTTCTTTTTTTATCAGCATGGAAAGATACTGTGTATTGCTATTAAAAAATAGATGTACTCAGTAAGGAGGAATAAATGTTCCTGACATTAGGAAAATATAATTTAAGCTGCGTCTCCTTTGAATGGGGCAAAGATTAAATGAAGTGTAGTGATGACGATTACGTTGACATATCGTCATCTGGCTCGATAGTCGATATGGGCAATTATCAATAAGATATTCGATTAGTCGAGAATAGATTATCGCCAGATGACCATGTACAGTCTATGGAGAGGAACATCACCTTCATTATACACCCAAACAGGCTTGGAGAAGCTGATTGAACATCCTCAACAGTCAATGGATACTTGCTACAGTCTTAGGCAACACACTTAGGTTATAAAAGCACAGAAAAAAAAATCAACAACCATTCACTATCCCTTCTTGACCACAGCATGACCTTAAAACGTGCATCAACCCACAAATTAAAAAGTGCCAGAGGGCATATGATTTGAACCATAATTTTTACTTGAACTGGACATAGAAATATCCCTGGTCTCTGGAACGCGAGCATGAGCCTAAACTGCATGACCCGCCAGATTTAAAAATGCCGAAAAGGAGACTTTTTAAACCACCATTTTAGTTGATCTGGACATTGTACTATACTGTTTCTGTACCACAGTATGACCATTTAACCGTCGTGACCCACAATTAAAAAGTCCAGAAAAAGAAGCCTTCAACCACCATTTTAGTTATCACTGGACAATTGACCATACCTGTCTGGTCCACAGCATGAGCCCCCACAACCTGCATGACCACCCAGATTAAAAAGTGCTGGAAAAAGGAGTCTTTCAACCGACCATTTTAGTTTTACTTGACATTGACTATACCATGTCCTGCTACCACAGCATGACCCCTAAACCGTGTAGACCCACAGACTCACAAAGTGACACATGCTATTTTGTACAGACTGTCATTAAGTATATTTTGTTGTAACTCGACCATTTGTTACAGAATTTATTTAGGAAGTTTTATTTTTAGTTTTACATTATTATCAATTTGCTTTTTTTCCAAGTGTGAAAACATACAACATACACACCCTCCCTTGCAGTTTTTAAAGGTATTTTTGACACGTTAGATGTTTAATTCGTTCCACACACCCCATAAGCAATAAAAAATTCCTAATCATCCCAAAACACTTATTAGTTGAAATACGATTTGCCCTCCTGCTTTCTAGAGTGATTCGCCAATCAATTCAAATGTTTTCATTTTTCCTCCAAATCTTCTTCAGAGATTGGGGTCAACTCCCCGGAGATCAATGATGCGACCCTCCATAGTGACATCCAGCCCAGAAAATTTTAAGCCTCAAATTATCAAATTTGTTCCAGTCCCTAGGACCCCTTTGACACTACTTAACCTGCACAAAAGCACCTTTTCAAATCTGATTTTTTAGAGAAATTTGAAGCTCACCTTATTGCCCCTAAACGTGAGAGCCAGTGCTGTCCATCAGCCATCGTTAACCGCGGAGTCCAGCTTGCCAGACAACTTACAGTGGTCAGTGAGAGCCCAGCTAGCGTCTGTCATCATTAACACGCAGTTCATCCAGCATGGCCGGAGTATACAGTGTGGTGCGTGAGAGCCCAGGCTGGCGTCTGTCCGATCTATTAACACGCAGTTAAAATGCCCTATGATATGCCTGCAACGTCAACAGTCGTGCTGAATCAGATGCGGAAGCGGAATGTGAGGGTAAGACCACCAGCCTTCCTCAGTACACATCAGACCTGGGTAGCCTTGCCCCTCCTGATGAGTGCGGACCAATTGAGCTCACTTGGAAATACTGGTGTTAACGGCGTCCTGTTCCACCCAGTGCCCTTTTTCTTGGCATTTCTTTTTCTCATTTTACTCAACGTAGCTGAGGAAAATGTCTCTGTACTTTGTTCTCTGTCACGTCCGCTCCATACTCCATGGTCATCTGAATAACGCTACATCGTCAAGTTTTCCTGTACCTCCCTTATACAATTCAGAGGAATTTTTACCAGCTAATTTTTGTACATGCAAGTTTTTTTTAGTTTGAATCTAAAAAAAACATATTAAAAATAGGATGGAATCCCACCATGTCCTTTGTTTCTCTTTTGAATTGTATTAATGGGTTGTCTCAATACAGGCATTTGCTACTATGTATAAAGATCTTGCAAAAACAAGTCATTGTTGCAATATTTGTCCTTAACAGTGTCCCAACTATCTGTTTCTGAATGCACCATCACCCTTGATCCACTCTTGACAATTGTGAAGAACAAATGTCTTTAAAACAACATTTTTTTTTATAATAGGACTCCGTAGTAATAGCTCATGTCACAGCAAAATGCCCCCAAAAATTCAAAGCATGACCCTATGAGCCACTTTGTGACAATTGTAAGAACATAGGTCTGTTAGAAAACAACGTTTTTTTTATAATAGACCCGTTATATGCGGCATGTCACAGCAAAATCCCCAAAAAATTTCAAAGCATGGACCCATGACCACTTTGACAATTGTGAAGAAACAATGACTGATAAAACAATTTTTTAGATAGACCTGTAGTATTGCAGCATTTAAAATCAGCAATGACCCCAAAAAAAAAAATTTTTATAAAAATGACTTCTCAGCACTGTTAAAAATTGTGAGGGAGAAATGCCACTTAGAAGCCACATTTCTGTTCCAAAGGACCCACGATTATTGCTGTATCTCACAGCAACATGACCCCAAAAAATTATAATATGAATTCTCAGTCCACTATTAAAAATTGTATGGAAAAATGCCACTTAGAAGCCACATTTCTGTTCCAAAAGAACCATAATTATCAGCTGTATATCACAGCAACATGCACCTCAAAACATTGACAATTGTGCCGAAAACTCTAAAGATAAAGTGAGTAAAGGGAATACGGTGTTGTCATGAAACCTTCGCTTCTTTTAGCAGTCTCCTCACTAGCAGAACCTGCAAAATGAACTGTGTGGGAAAAGAAGAAATAAAAATTGCAGTAAGAAAATGATCATTTAAAAAAAAAGTTTCAAGAGGACGCACTTCCTGTTTGAAGAGGAATGTGAATTAAACCGGCACTAAACGTGACGCTCAGGCAATTGGGGGCGCCAACAAAAATGTGGGGGGAAAAAAAAAAAAGGGGAAATGGGACAATAATCATCAAAGATCCATGCCGTGATATTCATCTTGATGAAAGTCCAAAACACTCCACATATCGGTGGAAAGCCTGATGTTGTCTGTAATGACGCTCCACTGGCTGAAGTCCCTCAGATATGACGCTGGCTGCTTGGGCAAGGACAACACCTCTATGCGTCGCTAGCGAGCTCGGGCCATTCATCCATTTTGGATAGCCCAGCTAATCTATTGGGTCTCGACACATCCAAAAGACATCGGTGTTGAGGAAAACCAGACCTAGTCAGCACCATGATCTAAATCTGGTCTCTGTTGTTGGATGTGTGCCCTGCATTGCATGCGTTGTGAGCTGGTAAATAAAGATGCCAAACGGTCACCCATTAGGCTTCTGGCCACCTTGCCTGCTGCTGCTCGATGCCGCACTGCTACTTGCACTCTACGCTGTCAACGGCGCTGATGTGTTCCACCGTGACATTTTGAAACGTGAATCAGACCAACAGATGTCTCAGTTGTTCAATCAGCAAGGTCTCCATGTTCCGCATTTTACTCTCATTTTGTGGGTGAAGGAAAGTGGCTGAGTTTTGTTTTTGTACGGGGATCCAGAGGGGTGGCCATCCCAGTAACTGTTGTTCATTTGATGGCCTTAATGCAATCATGTTTGGAGAAATGGACATTCCAAGCACTCATGTGAGAGATGGACGCTTTGATTTTCTGTTCCCAAACCGCTGGTCAAGGGGACTAGCAAACTGATCTTCCATCATCTTCCTCTCCGCCTCAATTCGCACCAACCTCTTCCGAATACAGGGACGTCGTAACGTCGGTGCAAGAGAATACTCCTCCTCCGCTTCCTTCTCCGCACAGCTTCAACACAGCCCTGACTTGCCTAGAAGATGCACCCTGAAGCTATGCCCACCTTTCACTAGCTTCTGACCCCAACTCACTGCCTAATGAAGACCGATGAAATTGTGAAAATGTCGGGCTTGTGTGAATTTGAGACCGGAGAGAAAGCTCCGTGTCCGCAACTGTGTCCCATCTCCTCCTCCGGATGCTGACTGGGACTGTTGTTTCAGAGTGTCCTAATGATCGTTCCAGAACTAAAATCACCACAATGCTGCATGCTCGACAAGGGCATTGTCCGCACGACCATATTTTGTGCTTCTTCAAACTGGCAAGGATGTCAAGCTCTTTCAACCTGCACTCCACTCTCGTGGCTCAACACCCCAGTCCGCACACGCTGCTTGTCAGGCCATGTGTCACTTCGTACGCTTAATGGCATTGCGGTGCTGCCGACAATCGCTGGACATTTGGAGGGTGGAATACCAGCGTGTTGAGCCACGACAACAATAGACGCAGCCAGTCGGGACGAAGCAGGGTGGCGACACGGCGGAAGTGGCGAAACTTAGACTTCGAGCCTTCTCAGCAAGGCTAGGTCCAGACCGGTACTCTTTTAGAAATTTCTGGACGACAAGGTTCAAGACATGTTCCAGGCAAAGGGATGTGCTCCAGCCTACCGATCTTAAGGCGCCAGACAGATTCGCACGTTATCGCACACCACCTTGCCTGGCACAAGGTTCTTGGTCACCCAACCAGGGCTCGTCTCGTTGCGGAGAGCCTCCATCTATCTCCCGACCTGTGTGTGACGGTCGCCAAGATCGATTAATTTCAACACGGCCTGGTTTCTATGGGCACACGTGAGCCACCAGAGGACCTTGGGGGAAAGAACCCCGTGCATCATCCCTGCGGTTTCGAAGACGTCGCGCCGAGCCTGAGAGCCACCCGTCACCCCGAGAGACATTTCCACCCAGTCTCCCTCAGTAGTTCAACAGAGATTATAGCCTTGGGCCATGCTTACTAGTCCATGTGTCGTGTCAGGATGGACTTTTCCGGCCACAGATGCAGACACGCGCTTGAAATTTAGATGACACGTGGCTGGCAGGGCAGGGACGCTTCTTTCCTGGGCAAAGAAATGCCTGCGACGGATTCTGGTAATGGGGTGCAGGCAAGGGCCATGTGTGCGGAAACCCATCTGTTTCCACCAGACGAAAGGCAACATTTCCAAGGCCAAAAGCCCGGCAATGCCGACATTCAGCTTTTGGCTTTTGGATGGTTTGAGGTTAAAGTGTTTCTTCTCTCCCAAACCTGGAAGATAGAAGCTGCTGCTAGACTGGCCGCTGTACGGCATTCATCATCAAACTGGCGGAAGGAGAAGGGTAGTATGGGTCTCTGTGTGCTGTGGTACTCGGGCGACGGTGGAGTCTGAAGCGGAGGCTGATCCTGATCATAACTCTGAGGTGACATAGGCAGCTGAGGAACGGCTTGTTGGGTGGTGGACGGAGCGGAGACAGAAGGGTGTCAAGTGATGGAGACCCGCCGTTGTTCTGGCCTTTTTTGGCGCAAGTGGTTGCCTCCATTCAACTCATGCATTCGCTGATGTTACTCAGACAGTTGTGGTGGTTAACCACCTAAGGTTCTTGCCTCTACTTATGCGTTTACGGAAAAGGCGCATATACATTGCTGGGTGATATCAGAGGCTTGCTCAAAGAAGGCCCACTTGAGAGGTCCTGGACCTTTTTGACGGGATAACAGAGCGGGGTTTCCGGGCGTGACCAGGGCTGGCGGAATCATATCAACGACTTCTGCCGACCATCGCACCTCTCACCTTTTTGAAGGCGGGGACCCTACTGACACTACCATACCTCTTCCTCTCAGTCCAGCTGATGAAGCGCTCGCAAGCAAATTTTGCTGAAAAGACATTGGATCCGCTAATGTCGTCATCATCATCATCACACAGTGGACTTCGTCGCCTCAAATTCTGCATCACAGCACTGCGGGCTACAACAAAGAGGGGACTGCAAGGCGTCCGCACCCCCCCGGATTTTTGCCATTGACGCTTCCTTCTCCTCCTCTGATGCGCTTTAGTAACTGGGCGGTCAGAGCAGAGAAAATCATCCTCTTTGGCCCTCTTGATCTTTAAAACATGCCTATCTGACCCAACCCAGTTTGTCAGCAAAGAGGTCTTCAGAAAATGATTAATCCACATGTGGTACAAAGACAGAATTACATTTGGATGACTCATGTTTGGACGGATGCTGATGACGACATTGTGGCCAGTGACTGGAGGACGAGAGTTAAGACTGCTGGATCAGGTTGCATTAACCACTGAAGAACAGATTGGCGACGCTGTTCGTATACTCGAGATTCACAGGCCCACCCACGATGACAGCCTGACGCCTTGCAACTGACGAGCCGCTGGCATGCTGTTGTCACCACACTGGAAGGAGCACCTTCTCTCTACCTCTACCTCCATGTCCTACCCCCCTCTTTGCTCGCGTACCACGCTAATTTGCTCTATGTTCAGAAATTTAAAATTTGAAAGTATGGAAGAGGTTTGAAAGTCTCTATTTAAAAGACGGCAAATCACCAGCTATTCTCAAAATCCTCCAATCAAAACAAAATTGCTGATTCAAATTAACTGCTAAAGTAGATCTATCAACAAAAGCCTGACTGACCAAAATGAAAAAACTACTATCTGAATTGTATACTGAGAAAAAAGGTATTTTTTGGCACCTATCAATTCACTCTGTGTGACTACTAAATTGCTGTAATTTAAATTTAACTACAAAGTAGCTCTATGAACAAAGTTGACATGACCTAAAAGTAAAAAAACACCTGTCTGAAATGTATAACGGATAACATAAGGTATTTTTTGCACCTATCAATTCACCTTGGTACATACTAAATTGCTGTACTTCATATTTAACTGCAAAAGTAGAACTCTATCAACAAAGCTTGACTGACCAAAAGTGAAAAAACACTTTCTGAAATGTATAACGATATTAAAAGGTATTTTTGGCACCTATCATACACCTGAAGGTGAACTACAAATTGCTGGATTCAAATTTAACTGCAAAGTGGCTCCTATCAACACAGCTGGCCTACCCAAAGTAAAAAAAAAAACTAACATGAAATTTAACTGATAATAAAAGGTATTTTTTTGTCACCTATCAACCGTTGACTACAATATTTATGTATTCACATTTTTTTTTTTAATGCAAGTGCCTCAATGACAAAGCTGTAGTCGCAAAGTGCAAAAACACAGTATCTGAATATGTATTCGGAGTAATAAAAGGTATTTTTTGGCACCTTCAAGTCAACTGTGTGACTACATAATTGCTGTATTCCACATTTAAGATGCTAGTGCTCAATTGAACAAACTGTAGTGCGCCAAAGTGAAAGAACAACGTTATCTAAATGTATTCGGAAATAAAAGGTGATTTGTTGACACCTTTCATTTCACGCTTGGTGACACAAAATTGCTGTATTCCACATTTAAGTGCACAGTGCCTCCAATGAACAAACTGTATGCGCTCAAAGTGAAAAAACACACGTATCTGTAATGAATTACGGACATAATAAAAGGTATTTTTGGCACCCTTTTCAATTCATCCTTGATGACTACAAAATTGCTGAATTCACATTTAACGCAAATGTAGCTCTATCAACAAGCGAGACTGCGTCAAACAAAGTGAAAAAACACACGTATCTGAAATGTATTCGATAATGAAAGGTTATTTTTGGCACCTACAACCTGGTCTCGACTACAAAATTGCTGGATTCAAGTTTAACTGCAAGTGCCTATATCAACAACGCTGGAATGCAAAATTGAAAGATCACCTATCTAAATGTATACGTGATAATAAAGAGTGAGTTTTGCACACTAACAAACGAAGACCTCAGTACTAGAAAGATGTGTATTTCTAATATAAATTCAGGCTGCCCAAATGCCAGAAATATTTCAATAGAGAAAACTGTTAATAATTACCATGCAGTGCAAAGTCTACAAGTCTTGGTAAGACATTATCCAGTATCTTTTTTAAAGAGCTTGTCTGTGTTCGACCTCGCGACCCCCCCCCCCCCCCCAGCTCCTCCCTCTCAAACCCTGCTCAATTCTGTAACGATTTGCTGGCCTCCAAAAATGACATAGTAAGCGCAGAAATGGTGTGAATATTAATAGATTATGCACAGATTTTAACCTAAATTAATCGCGTGATCTAAACTAATACATCAACGTAATAACAGTTCCGATTCAACTTTGACGATATAATCGCTCAAACACTATTAAGGATTTTTGTATCCCTAAATTTTCCAATTGGAGACAGACATGGCAGTGCCAGGGTCATTGGAAGCACTACTACACACCAAGTTTTTGCCCAACTGAAGGTGGCTCGTGGCAGCTTAGTGCTCAGAGACATGATTGCAAGTTGGAAAGGATGTAGAGCTTTATTATAGCTGCCATATCAGGCGAGCAAGTATCTTCCTCTTTGGGGTCATCCAGAATTTTTGCAAAATTACTGTGATACATTTTTGAAGGCGTGAATTCAAGATGGTATCAGGATGAGATGTAATACAATAGTCTAAGTCGCCCTGTGCCTTCTCGGATTTATGCTCCAAATACGGTATACCATCGTCCCAGTTTTTGACATATAGTCAATTTATCAGTCTTCGAAAAACAAAGGCTTATCAGTAACTTGGTAACACCAAATCATTTTGATGCCCTTAGAGGGCCAACCAGGGGTGTAGCTATAAGGTGTCGAGAGTAGCAGTCGCTACATCGCCTGCAACCTAGGGGGCCCAAACCCCATCCTGCGCCTGCCACTTAGGAATACACATTTAAAGTGGCGCATGGTATCTGGGGGCCCATTTCACTTTTTGCACTAGAGTCCCATAGCTTCCTGTTACACTTCTGGGACCAACTACCTCCATCCAGTCCCTCTCACATCTATATTCATATCTGCAAAAACCAATAGATTATTTGCTAAATAGGATTTGAATTTCCCAGGTGATACTAGAAGGTTGGTTGAAGTTGTGTAATGCCGTGAATAATGAACATTGGTGTGACACATTTTTCATATTTGATTTTAACATTCCTTCTTTTCAAACTAATCCGAATAGATTAAAATGGCATGTCTCTCTTACAGCTCTCTTCCCCAAGACATAACTCAAAACCTGCTGATAATGACAGCCTGGTGCGCCTGGAACAAAACACGAAAAATACTGAAACTAAATACACAATACTCACTACTCTTACCACTATTACATAACACAAATTTCCATGGCGGAAACCCCCCCAAAGATTCCAAATTTGGCATGATCAAGGTGTACGAAAGGTAGTGGACTTTGTGGATAAAAATACAAGGAAAATTTACTTCTTCAATGAATGCACAAAGTAAATATCCGATTTCTGGCCCCATTCCTTTCATTACCTTCAGTGGCAATGCAGCTATTGGGCGTAGGGTGGTGGGGAAATTGGGGG
>JAODAL010074380.1:0-14392 GCA_025379985.1 Phyllomedusa bahiana
ATTGGAACTTTTCCGTAGAGTTTTTTTGAGTATTTCCCGCAGAGCAAAAACGTGGTTAAAAGCTACTGTTCTGCTTTTAGCTACCACTAGGTGAAGCATGCAACGTACTGTTCTATGCAAAACCAAACTTGTCACTTGTGGGGTTTTTTTTTTGTTGCAAATTCTGCACCTTGAGTCACTGGGGTGAGCCGTCTGAAACCCTGCCAAGTCATGGGCTCCCCACTCTCATTACACGTATCATTGCTTGATTAAGAATCCATTTGGCATCTGAGATCAATGCTAGAAGAGCCGAATTCCTGTACAGTCAGTTCTCTTCAGTAGCACACTTAAAGGGATTGTCCATTTTATTGTTGTTTTTTTTTTTTTAGTTAATTAAGCTCATTATGTCCTAAATAGTGTTTATTGACGTCATTTAATTTGTATGTATTTTGCAGTGTATTATGGGTTTTCACATTATTATTACTATGGCCTTAGGTGATGACGTTCCATTCGGAGCGCCATCCCTTACTAGTACAGTGAGTGGACGGCTACACTATAGAAGTGGATATTTATCTGCGGGGCATATGCACTAGTCAGCAGGTCGGTCAGCTGGCATTTCTATAATGCAGGTGATGATCCACTGTAATAGTAAGGGATGGCGTTCCAAATGGTATGTCATCACCTAAGTTCAGAGCAATAATACTGTACATAGTGTTAAAACCCAAAATGCTAAATACATAGAAATTCAATAAATTTATTTAACACTATTTAGCTTATAATGAGCTTAATAAACAAAAAAAATTAACCAGACAACCATTTTAAGAGGGAGTTCTCATGGTGTATAGCGGCACGTACTTGTACGCACCGCTATACACCTACTTTCAACAGCGTTTCCGCCCGACTCCCGTTCACTTTCACTTTCCATGTAAATGCCCGAAAGAAGGGACATGTCACTTCTTTTTACGCCCACGTACTGTGCGCCGGGGAAAAGTGCCATGAGTGCTATGATTTTACCAGCGTAGTTGGGCGCATTGCAGCGCAATCACAAGCCAAAGTATCCCCTCAAATACATTGTATGAATATACCCAAAGGCTCGAGCAGTACCATGGTGCTGGAGCATTGGGGTTTGCAAATAAAATGTAACCCGAAATTGCCAACCTTTTATCACCCAATTCAAAAATATTTTAGCCCCGTCCTGGAAATTCTCCCCATTGCCAGAAATGGCCAATATTGAGCCATAATTTGTATTAACCCCTAACCCTTTTGAATCCCATTTTTAGGTAGGCTCCTGGAAGCATTGCAAGAGTTGGCAAGAATGATTTACAGTAACCCACTGGCAATGACCAACCTTTCATCAATGGAAGGGAGCCACAAAAATATAATTTTCAAGGCCCGCTGGGATCTGGCATGATAGCAATTGGGTGGGGGCATGACATCATCAGTAGTGCTTCCTCAGACTTTGGGCCTCTAAATTCACGTGATTGCTTCTCAGCAAAGAAGATGTTAAAGGGGTTATCCAGAAGTTTAATGAGTTCATAGAACACTATAAACAGCATTTATATTGAAAAGTAAAGGTATTCCACTACCTTCATGTGTTTCTTTTCTTTTGTCTCCTTATTCATCTATCATAAGATCGGTGAAACATCCTGGTTGTAGAAGTGTCAGTAGTTCTTCTGCAGTTATTTCCTACAAGTCCTAGAATCCCTTGCAGTTACAATCTAGGACTTCTCTGCCCGCCCCCAAATCCTCTTAGCACTGCTCATTATCATTCTCAGGCATGTATACCTCATGCCCCTGCATTTCTGCTCCGCTTCACTCCCCGGTTGCAGCAGACTATTTGTACTACAGTTACCATTTTGTAATGGTAAAAAGACATTCCTTCCTCATGCTATAATATATGTAACACAAGTAAAAATATATAGAATTTGGTTAATATATTTTTAACATGGAAAATCTGTGTGCCTGCTTTAGGGGATGTGTCATCCTCTCTGCACCCAGTAATGTCAGGGCAGCTGTCACGGTTCGCAGTAGTGGATCCACTGGACAACTGCAAGCGATGGTGTTAGCCACGCCAGGGAGCGGAATCTAAGTAGGTCCCCATTTTCCCCATAGCCCGCCGCAAAGCGGGATGGACTTGCTGCGGCGGGAGTCTACCAGGTCGCTTGCGGTGGCAGCCAGGTATACGATGGATACAGAATCCTCAGGTTAATCTCGTAGTTGTGGACAGGCAATAAGGCCAGACAGGCGACAAAGGTTCATTGTATCGAGGAACGGAGGCAAGAAGGTATGGTACAGGAATCAGAACGAACTCCAAGGAACACTATCTTAAGTAGGCGTAAGGCCACTAAAGAACCGCAGGTGTAACCAGGAAGAGCCAGGCTTACAAAGGGGTAAATAATAAAAATAGACAAAACAGCGACCGGTCAATATCCGAAATACAGGTACAGCTGGCACTTCTTAAATATAAACACTGCCAGGCGTGTGTCGCGCCCAAGGTAGCGTGGCGTGCACAGTCCGCAAGGACAGATACAGCAGCATTGTAATCGCAGCCGTGGTAAGTGTGCAAGGGGACAGAGGTGGAACAGCATGCGGGTCACGGCGCCGCTCGGCAGCGGAGTCATAGATTCGCCCGCAGACCGGGAAGATGGTTCACAGGGCATCACGTGACAGCAGTATCTCAAGAAATCCTTAACCCTGATGCACCTCTACTATAAAAGAGCAGTATGGCCGACTTTTTTCCGACTTGCTGCTGGATAATATCAGAGGTCCTAATGCACTAATGCAGCCAATCAAACAATGCCAATGTCTTCTGACGATTTCCTACACTATCAAATGAGGATAGACATGTGCACATAATGAAGGCAGCTAGACCTAATGGCCTCTTTTCACACAACGGACTGATTTCGCCGCGATTTGCCGACGGAATTGATAACGCAATCCGTCGCAAATCATCAGAACTAAGTACAGCCCATTTCTATTGATTTCAATAGAAAAACGGCTCGTCGTTCACATGTATCAATGAATAACGCGTATTTCCTAGTGCCGGATGACCGCGCGTGGCGTGATTGACGACGGCAACCGACGGAAAAACCATAGTTCATGTCAAATTAATATTAACATTCAACTACAATGAATGTAGAGTGGTGAATCCTTCGGGAAATCAGTTACAAATACGCTGCCACACTATGGCTCTTTCTTATTTAGGCAATGGTTCTGAATTTCAACTGATTTCAGAACGTATTTACGAATCGGCAATCTGGATGTAAGTACGCTTCTGTCAAGTAAGCCGTGTGAACATATCCTAACATGATTAGTCACTATTGGACACATATGTTATCACTGTATGTGTATTAGCACCCTCTCCCAACAACTTGAATAATTACATTCCTGGTCAGCAACCTCTTTTAACAATATGACTGAAGCATGTTAGTGTTACCGTTGTCCACATCTAATCTCTCCACAACACTCATTGCATAGTGACATGAAAGTCACTAGAGCGCAGCTTTCTCTGTTTTATGGTTAAGCCCACTACAGTATGTATCAGAGCTGAGCCTGAACTTCAAAGCTACTCCACTGATTGATGACAAAAATGCCCATTAAGGCCATGGTGAACAATGGACATCACAATGGATGGCCAGGAAATAGTAAGAAGAGAATAACGGCTACTCTTTTTTTATGCAAGCAGACAGTATAAATCATTTTTATGGAGATATCATATTTATACTGTTCAATAGTAACTTAAGTTGTGACTCTGAGTTAACAAATAAAAAGAAACCTTTAAGATACAATAAGGACTTTTTAAATATTTGCTTAAGTTTTCTCTTACATGACTTAAATTTGCAACATGCAATGCACTAGTGATTAGTCCTGATAATGCGAAAGACAATAGATGTGACACGTACTTCTAGTGACAAATGGACACAACAAACGCAAGCTGCTCAAATGATAGGATGGGCCCGACAGGTATTGATACCACCAGACAGTATTGTACATATATCACACACCTTCATTGCATTCGGCAATTACCACTCTTTGTAAAATAAACTGTATCTGTAACATTTGTCACCACGTCCCCAGGGAAGACACTTTACAAAGTTTTTCCCACCCTAAGCAACTGGATGCGAAATATTATTAGCAAAACAACACTGTTACTATGCCAATGTATACAATCCAAAATTCATAAAAGTATTGGGGCAATTTGTAAAATGGTTAGATAACTCGAGAATGCGGTTGATATGGAAATCTACTACGGCCATATTTAATTCACAACAGAGCATAGGAATACAGATCAGAAGGAGTGAAGCTTAGGTAGTCAGGGAACTTTTCTTTTAACCAAAAGTCTGGTGTCCTATTAGAGACTATATTGTCTTGGAGTCTTGGAGAGGATTGTTATCCCATAATGCGCCAAATGTTTTCCTATTTGTGAAACGGTCTAGACTGTTGGCGCAATGTCAATGTCCATTTTTGTATTAGTCATTCTAAAATAGCTTTGGCCCAGAAAGAATGGGCAGTGTTTCTGGATTATGTTGATTTATGACATCTTCTTTTTGCATGATAGAGCTGTAAATTTTCATTTTTATTACCCAAATTATGCTTTAGAGACAATAATTTCTGAAACTATATTCCTGTCTATCCAGTCATCTGCTTGTCTGCCAGGGACCCCTCGGGCAATCAGAATCCCGAATTACCTAATTATTTTAATCACCGTCTGGCGACATGCCCTCGGTCAGAAGATTCTGTGCCCACTGTCTCCTGATCGGGCGCCATCTTGCCGACTGTCGCATAGCGCTTCGCGGTGGGATGGCCACTGCATCCTCCATCACGCACTAGAGCCGGAACTGCCTGGGAGCTGCGGTCCCTGCGCCCGGAGCAGCCATCGCTTCGCGGATACAGAGATGGGGGGGGGGATTGCCGAGCTCTGCAGTCCGGCTCGCGAGAGCGCAGTAGAGCGGAGCGATCCGGAGGTAGGAGGTTATGAAGGTCGCATGCAGCCAACTCGACCGCATCCTGGTATGCAGGCGTGCGGAACAGCAGGTGATGGGTGCCGGACGAGCGGTGGACTAAGCTGGTGAGCGCTTCCCCCCTGCTATATTGATGTTCCTGGTGTGTCTCCCGTTCCCCAGAGCCATTCAACCGCTAATCAGTATGCCTCAAACATGAGGATAACATGCCAATGTGGAGGTGAGGACAGCTGGATTGCCGAACCCATGGCGGACAATACTTCAACACAGGACTCTCCTGGAATAATTTGTGTGTGCGCCAGAGCAGGGATGAGCTGCTCCATTACCACCAGGCTAGAGTCAAAAGCCACTAGTAGTGATCCCTTGCCCAGCAAAGGGCCTTATTCTGGCAGGGCAGCCCCTGAAACCCTGGAACGCTCCCCAGTTTGGGATGATAGCATGCCCATGCCTGGGTTGCTGCATGGAACTTGACTCCGTTTCACAGGAGATGACAGTCCACACTGGGGGACGAACCACTCCCCCTCCATCATGTGGTCGAGCCTATGAACGTGCCCCATCTTTTCACCCCACTGTTGCCTGAGGAGTCTTCTTCCGCCCCTCCTCCACTTGCAATAAAGCTCACTACATTGCGGGCATTACAGGGCCATCCTGAGAGCTGCATGCCCTTCTAACACTTCTACAACAAAAATCTGACTTGAGCGCTCTGACTGGATCTTCATGGCGTCCTGGCATCGTGACTTGACTTCGCGGTAAAGGAAGGACATTTCAAGCTATACAAAATAAAAGTATAAGAACTTAGAGACCTTCCGGTCAACCTCTGGTTCCCTTTCTGCGGTGTGGCTGACCTCAGACTCTCCTTTAAACATAAAACACAATTGGTAGCATAATCTATGTGTATAGTCACTTAGACGACTTATAGAACAGAAATCGCAGAATCAATATTAGGCGAGCTTGTCTGAAATCTGTTAAAACTCAGATCTTGCCCAATCTCTCACAATATGATCCTGGGAAGAGAAGCGAGTGCGCACATAGAACTGGACCGGGCCCATAGAGCTTATGAGCGCCCCTCAAGCGCATAGACACTGCTCCAAACCCCAGGGACGTTGATCTGCTAGAGTACATTATTTTGCAAATACAAAAGGATAAGTCATGAGAAAAGCGAGAAATGCACCGTGAATATTGTCTGTTTGAGAGCTCCAAGCTTGCACAATCCGGACCTTCCCGCCGCACCTTGCGCTCACGTGCTGCGACTAGGCTCTTTCTGTTGTGTTCTGCATTGAAGAGATATTCCATACTCGCTGGGGCTACCCCTTTGCTCGCATGTCGACGGACGGAGGAGGGGTACTACCTTCCTGATCGAGCACATCGGATCTACCCGAGCTTTATTGCGGCACTAAAGCTACCCACTCCCCACCCGATGCCTGGCCAACGGGGGACGTTACTCTGGCTTCTCTACATTGAGAAGTGCTCTCAGGGCTGCTATCTTGGGCTCTGTTGGAGGCCACCGGGCCCTTTGGGACCCCCAGAGTATCAAACGCCTACAGAAAAACAGGAACTTCTCTCCAGGGTTTGTTGAACGGGAACAAATTATAGCCACTAACCGAAGGCTTGCTATATTCACTCAGTGATTTGTTGGCAAATCTGTTTGGTCCCACTGTTCAGGGTCGGGAGGTTCCATTTCCACTTTACTAAATGGCCCTATGCATATCAATGTTAGGTCGTGATTTTAGCACTACTGTTAGGTGACATGAATGGGACAGCATCTTCGTCAGAGAATAATTGTGGGGCATGATTGAGGGTTACTTCAGCCTTGTATGCTCGCAGTTTGAATAAGCATACGTAAGTTGGTCTCACCTAGTGAAATCATATTAATAAATAGTATGCACTGGCTCAATCATAGAGGTTGTCTATATCTACTGATAACTCTATTTTCTTGCAGGACCGGCGGTTTTTTCCAACTCACTTTATTGTTCAATAGCCACATCCAGAACCTCACTCACTGGTCGGGTGTGTTCTGAATTCCCCCAATAGTGGAAACGCGAGCACTAAGTGCCCGATTAAAGCAGCTAAAGAGCTGACAACTTCTAGTGTTATTACTTGCCTATATTCTCCCGCTTATAGTTGGTTTTTGCTTTGTTGTTTTCAAACGGGGTGCTATTGTACGAGTAGAGTCTGTTTCGGACTCGGCCCCGGGTTGTGGACCTTGTGCGTCATGCGCAGGACATAGGGACCCTGAATTTATACAATGAGTGACATTTTAAGTCATCGCTCCCAAAACGTCAAGGGATATTAAATATTCCTGCAGAAAATGATCCCAGGTTCTATTATACTATGGCACAAGCAAAGACCCATGTTCCTCTGCCTTCAGGAGACACATATCACATCAGACTAGCATAGAATCGAATTGAGCAATAAACAACTTTTCCGGTGTGGTATCATAGAGCAATTCTGCCAACAATGACTAAGGGGTAGCTATAATTTTTATATTCATAAAAACCTCTCAGTCCAAAATATTAGAAGTCAAAAGGAGACAACACGCACGGTATATTTTATAAATGAGAATGAAATTGGGTGTTCTAGTGTAAACCATACTAATGTCACCTAATGCTCCCGAATAGTGGCCTTACTCTCCTTCTCTTTTGCACAGATCTTGATGAACTAAAGTGTACTTCATGTAGTGTGATATATCCTTTTGCGAGGCAGAATTTAACTCTGCACTGCATCCACGAAGACGACACTACATGCATGTCACATCCATAATCTCGTTCAATAAACTGAACAAAATTCGAGTAAACTCCTACACCAATTGCAACTGTACGATGTATGGCGACTTCTGAATCCCACTATGCGGGACTACTCCTTTTTCTCTTGGCCAAGCTGCCCTCGCTGGAGAGTGCCCATAAGGCCTCTTTAGATGAAGCTGATCTTCGAGATTTATTACATACGCAGACACAAGGTCCGATTGCTTCTTGAATAAAAATCGCTCGATATAAGCAAAATTTGTGCTTGTCCTACACCGAGGGAGCAATAAGCCATAGATAGGATGCTGGCTAGGGCACTAAGGGATAGATTAGGCATCCTCTGTATACCCTCTATCAAGAATAGTGGCTGAGTCATCACGCACATTAACCCCAGTATCTCATAATGAGAAGCAATTTCCACTTCTATTAGCAAAATTATATAACTACCCCAGGCTCCAGGAGTAATCAACCTTAGTTACAGGATTTGGTGACCGAAACGCGCCCAAGAAGCTGACAGCAGGACATGATCCAAGACTTGGAGTCCCCACTCTCAGAAGCGAGATCTTGACAAATAGGTCCATACTAGGCCAACCAGCTGGAGGAGTAACTAGCCCTGCCCAGATGGGTATCTCCAGCAAAATTTTATAAGGTCTTACGGTAGATCTCTCAGGGTCCCTTTTTGGACTCCTTAATTTGGTATCCTCAGGCCCAACCCTTCCGCCCGTCTTTTTGTCTACAGGCACGTGATCAACTGGTGTTCCCAAGCCAAGAGAAAGAACACAACATAACTCTAGTTATCGGGCCATTTCGCTGCACAACACGGTATTACGATAGTTATAAGCTAATAATCCTTAGCACTTAGGCTGTCGGTCAGTTTTTACTCTGGACCTAATTCACCTGATCAGGTGATTTATTCCCCTCTAGTGGAGGCGATGAGGAGCCAACACCTAAAAACTTATCTCATTAATCCACTATGCGCAGCGATCGCAAGATCCCCCTGATGCTTCTTTCCTGGATCGGAAAAGGAGCGTTTGACATGGGTGGACTGATATTTCTGGAGTCTTCGCGCCTGTCGGGGTGATGAGGCGTTTTTTTTTAATATTTGGGGATTGGCCGCGCTGATGTTCAGAGCCAGACATAAAATTTGCTCTTTATAGTGCCCCGTCAGCCCAAGTCTGGGTCAATGGGTTCGCTTCGGAGCCGTTTGATCATTAAAAATGGGAACTCATGCAACGGCATGCCGCTCACACCTCACTCTACGAAGTAGACTAAAGAATTACCATATTGCCAGCTATTAGGTGTGCCGTCGGATTGAACATTAATAGTGGGTTTCACATTCAAGGTAACACCGTAAAAAAAAAGTTGCAGCATTATGAGCTGTACGGACTTGCTGCATTACCATTACCAACCTCGGGTTTCGCTCCCCGCTCATGAATGGGCATTCTATAAGATCGAATTTGGTGTCACATACATGCAACTTTAAATATAAATTATTCTAAAATGTAAAGTGGCTATGATTCTCCATGGATACCAAACCGTTAGGATCTGAACGCCATTTCCCATGCAAAAGGCGAAGATTCATTTGTTATCTGGAGTTAGATACCCATCCAGAGAGATCGATATTTGAATATTAATTTCCTCCATCTGCTGACCAAGCGTTAAAAGGGGATCTTACCAGAATGGAATATGGAACAATGTTTTTTCGACGAAAATTTTTAAAATAATTGATAAAAATCATTAATAAGAACAGCGAATTAAACGATAGGAGGCATTAACATAGTGAAAATTGAATATTCTGCCCAGACAACTCATCTATTTTCAAACTGATTCCCCATCGATAAACCAGAACTCCTCTTTTCGTGACTTCAACAAAAGGTGTTAAGAAGTTTAGTGTGGTCCACAATAAAAAATCTCGATCACAAAAAGGAAAAAGAGGTATGTATTAGCCTGAAGAGAAAAAAATAGGGGAGTGGCTAGCTTCTCCCAACGTCAAATAGAATATATGTTTGCCTCAGTTAGCCGTCTAAGGGTGTAATGGAATGGTTCACCAATAGGTATCGCGAAAGGGCTAGTAAGCGAATGGAGGAGGAATAGTCAGCGATTATGTCTTGTCTCAAGTCTTGGCATTAGGGGTGCCTCCCGTGCTGAGGTGTGCGATCTCCCAACTGCCTTATGTAACACAAATCACATACGTTGTAGTTCTATCATAATTGTCTAATGTAGGCACTACCACCATCATGCCCCAATGGCCCCCTCACTCCGTCTGAGGGGCTACTCCTCTTGACCTATCACGGCGCCATGGCATAACAGTTTCGGGACGACCAGTCTTCCTGACCCATCTACCTTCAGGGATCTGGTTTATCTTCATGCTCCTTAAAAAATATAATAGGACTGTGTCCCGTTTGCAGTTCAGTCCGCCCTCAATATATTGCTTCAATATATGCAACTTAGAGCATTCTTTGTTAAATGGCTACGAAGTATACATTAGAATTGACTTATGATGCTCCTGACTAGGTATTGAGGCACTATGTGTAGTGCAGCAGGTAACAAAACATCCGCCCAGCACATGAAATCAACAGAAAATCAGATGCAGAGATTGGATGGGACTGAACTTGCACTATCTGCCAGCCCTTCATGTACTAGTTTGTGAGAGGGAATTGGGTGCTCCTTTCGGGAAGAGGAGTTGTCACCAGTGCTATGTGTGCTGCACATAAAGCCTCAGTCCTTGTAGATTGCAGGAACTTAACTACAAAGTTTTTGACTAAGGCTGGTATAGGGTTGCCTGCGCCCCTGCATATCCTTTTAATCACGCCTCAGGTTCCTTCCACGTGCTGGAGGTGTGGATTGGGACGCCTGGCAACATTCCCATATTCGGTGGGGTGTGATGCAGCTTCTGTTCCGCTTTTGGACTACAATCATCGTATGTTAGTTTTATGAGTTTATCACAAGTTACATACTGCGTGGATGATCCCTCGGCCACTACACCTCACTTGTATCTCCCAATTCTATGCGTCTCTCAAGGGAACCATTGCTCTTACCTATTGATTGAGCGCGAGTAGCTCTCAATTCCGAAAAAGGAGATCCTCCAACCACCTATCTAATATAAATGGTTCAAAGAGGTCTTCTGAGATTTGCAGAGGATGGAGGAGATACGGGCGTACAGCTCAAACCACTCCATGTGTCCGATATCTGCAGCTATGTGGAAGGACTGGATATTGTTCACATCTACCCCAGAATACCGCGCATTTTGCTCTGAAGTTATTGGATTTAGTGATTAAAAACAGGAGGACTTTACGTCTCATTAGACATAATAAGTGTTTTCGCATACTTGGAGCGTGGCGGGGGGTCCGGCCGGCGAGTCCGAGGGGAGTTGCGGGTAATTTTTTTTAAACTGTTCTCTTTTGACACTTACTGTCTTTAACCTTTTTTTTCTATTTTTTTTTTATAACTGTATTTTATCAAAAAAATTTTTCCAATAAACACATTAGACAAAAAACAAACCAAAAATATCCCTTCTTCCATAATAAAAGCGATAGAATACAGTCTAGCTTTTGGGATAACCAGGGGCCTTCCCAATTACCTAGTGCTTTTAAGGAATACTATAAGTATTAGGGGGGCGTAGGCGTGGAAAACAAATGGTCAAGGGAAAGCGGGCCCGCCCCCTTTGGTTTATTTAGTGGTGAACACATTTACCCCCCAACCCCAAAGGGGGGCGGCCCAAGGGAAGCCACCGTTTAGGGGGACTTGGGAAACATCAGGGATGATAATGCACCCGTATCCGCCCCACCCTCGCGGGAAAACACATCTCTTCAGGTAGTAGGCGAACCCAAGCCCCGAAAAAGTTTCTAATTTAAAATTTTAATCATTTTTCCCGCAAACAAAACCCAAAACAAAACATTCCAGCCAAAAAAAATGACAAGGAAATATAGCATATTAACTAAAACCCAAACCCTTTTTAAAAAATTTTCTAACTACTATCAGGGAAAGGCCCTAGAAATAAGGGTTACTGGGGCGGGGACAAGGGGCCCCCCCCCCCTTTGGGTTAAATTTAAATTGGGGGCATTGGGACCTCTCAACCGGCAGAGCGGGACAGGAGGCCCTCTTTCCCCCCAGATTGATTCCCCCAGCATGAGGGGGAAACACCCCGCCCCTTCCGCCCCCTTCCCCCCGCCCCGCCGGGGGGTATGGGTCAAATAGGGCCATGAAGCTGATTTTCGCCCCGAACAGCGCCCCCAAACCCCGGGGAAACGCCTCCCCGGTTTCAAAAACCCGAAACTGTTTACCCTGAAATCAGATAAAGATATAAAAATATACACAATTTAAAAGCCCGGGGCGACGAAGGAGGGGGGGGGGGGGACAAAAAAAAGAAAAGGAACCCCAGTCAGTTTCCCCCAGGGGGTGCATCCCCCCCCACCCAATTTTTTCAAAATTTATCCCACCCTTTTTTATGTTTAAAACACCGCCCGATAAACCCTTGGGGGGTCTCTCCCATTCTCCCCACCAGAACAGAGCCCCAAGGGGGGGGGACCCCTTTCTTTCCCCCTGGCTTTTAAAAGACAGGGCATCTAGCACTTTTGAGGACATTTCAATTTAAAATCTGGGCCTTAGCCCGGGAAGACCCTCAACGGTCCACTCAGAGGTTTAACAGGGAAACCAGGGGGGCATTTTACTTTCCAAAAAAACCCTGTTTAAAAGAGCCCTTTACTTCCCCCCCAAAAGGTTTTGGGAGAGCCGACAATCCCAGAAAAAATGTGGGGGAAAGGGGAAAGGGCCCGGGGGCCTTTCGAATTTCCACATCTCCAAAACTCGATTTGGGGTTTGAGGGGGGAAAACCCTTTGTTGGCGAACATCCCGGGAGGGGGTACCCGGAAGGGGGGATTTTTGTTTTAATTCTCCCTTTGTGTCACGCCCCACCGACGATCGGCCCCCGGGCCCTCCAGATGGTCGCCATGTTTGGGGATGGGGGCCCGCCTGGGCCCAAATAGGGCCTCCCCCTTTTTCCATATATTTGGAGGGGGCAGGGTTTCCCCGTCCACCCGGGATCGCCCCCAAAAAACGTTTTTAGATAGATGGATCAGGCCTCTGGTTTATACCCCACTCCCTTTCACAAGGTTCCCAAAAAGGGGTTGGGGGCGACAATTTCCGAAGGGGACCCTACAGAAGGATAGAAAGGTGACTGATTTGGGGGGTTGTGAAAAACGGGAAGGAAGATTGGGGAAAAATCGTGTTTTTCCCCCTGGAAAGGGTTTCAAAAGGGAAACAACTTCCTAACCCGGGAAAACCCCAAAGTCGTGAAGCGGGGAAAAGATCGCGCCCCAGCCATGGTTGAGCAAAGAAACCCCCAGGGGCTGGGGGGAAAAAAGGGGTGCACAAAGAACGAAACATATGAAAGCCGGGGGGAGCCAAAAGAAACCTTTTCCCCCAAAAATTTGCCAGATGTTAAAGGTTTTAAAACCCAAACGGGGGCCCCAAAAATTGCAGTCCTAAATGGGGGGGAACTTGGGGTGCCAAGGAACGAATTTCCCCGGGTGAAATTGGGGCTAGCCAAATCTCTCCCCTCCATCCACCTTTTCATATGACCTTAAAGCTTTAACCCTGCTGGGGTTCGATGGAGGTGGGCCCGCCCAATTTAAAAATGGAAAGGAAGTTGGGGGACCGCCCAAAACCCCCCTTCTTGGGCCCACCCCCGCCATCTTTTCCTCCTGGGGTACTCTAGCCTTTCCGTGACCAGATAAAGTGCAGGGGTGCTGGGCCCGAAGAGGGCCTCAAATCTTTTTTAGGATAGGTAATTTTAGAGGTCTCAAATAAGAAAAGCAAAATTAGGAGGATCGTTTATTTTGACCGCTAAAAGATCCTGCCAAAAAAAGGGGAATAGGGAGGTTGCCCCCCTACAAAAAATTTTTAACGTTTCGACACCAATTCTTGGAATAGGGGTACCGCGGGCCCCCCTTTAGGGGACATTCCACCCCCCACGTTTTAAGAGGGCCCGAAAATACCAACCCTTTTTGGGTTTTTTGGCCCCCCCCAAAAATCCCTAACGCTATCACACACATCTGCCCCCTCCCCGCACTTTGGGGGACTCACGGGCACTTATCTGTATATAGATGTACCGTCTGGGGGGGAAGGTTTTATCCATTTTTCATGGGAAACCCCCCCCTATTTTATGAAAAAATTTGGCCGGGCCAATTGTAAAAATTGGCAAATTTTTAACCCCTAAAGTTTCACCCCTTTTTACCCGAATAGATTGTAAGCTCTCACGAGGGAGGGGGCCCCCAAAACCTTGGGGTTTTCCCTTTGTAAAATATTTTAATGTTTTAAAAGGGCTGAAAGTTTACCCCTTTAATTTTTTTAAAGGGGCCTTTCGGAATATGTTTTGGGGCTATAGAAATTTAAAGGGGTTTTTTTTATTTTATAAATTTTTTTATTTTTTATTATTTTTATTATTTATTATAGGCAGTGAGTGCCCCCTTGGGTCAGGAGGGACTTTAGCTCCTTTAAAAAAAAGGGGGAAAGTTGGGCCTGATAGGGGAGTGTCCCTTTTTCCGTTTGATCGTGGGCCCCCAGATATCTAAAGGGGGTGGGGCCCGCCAGTTTATAAGGGGAAAAATTTCCCTTTTGAGAGGGTCCAGAAATCCCCGGGGGCAAGTTTATGGGGAGGGGCCCAGTCCTTTTGCGGTATTAACCTTGTTTGCCTGGGGGAAGAGAGCATCC
>JAODAL010074381.1:0-14391 GCA_025379985.1 Phyllomedusa bahiana
CTGAAAGCATTTCAGACACCTGTGAAATTAGTTTGGAAGGTGTGCCCAATTTAAAAGGCAAGACTATTAGAAGGCTGCCCCCCAATTTTTTGCAGCCCATTTTCAGCCGAAATGGGAAAAAAAAAGGGTGTGTCGGCTGCTGAGAAGAACAAATTGTGCAGTTTTTTAGGTAAAGGCGTGACTACAATCAACTTTACCAAGACTTTTCATTGTGTTCATTGCACAATCAAAAATAGTAGTGATTAAACAGCACACCTGTCGTCTGATAAAAAAAATTGAGACTCTTTAAACCCGGCTTTTGCTCATTTTTTAAAGAGCAGCTGAAAAAAAATGCTTTAAAAACAGCAGACAAGTTTTTGAAGTGCTGGTGCCTCCAATTTTCCCCCCGAACAACAAGGCAGGGTCCTTCAGAGGTTTGCAGCTGTGCGTAAGCCATCCTGTCGCCCTCCCTATCCCTGCAAAAAAAGGCAGAAACGGCTCCGTTGGCCAAAAAATACATGAAGATGACTTAAACTTTTTTGGTTCACGATGAGTCCCGTGCAACGCCATGGTTCAGGGGTTGGAGTGGGGGAGGGCGGGTTGATGGACACCCCATGCAAACAGGGGCTAGGGGCGCCAACAAGGGGAGGGGGAGAAATGTTTTTGGGCGGGAACATGGGGAGAGGATTGCGGCCCCTTTGGCCCGAAGGTTTTAAAGATAAACTCATAATGTAGTGGATTTCTCAAACACATTCCTGCCTTTTTTCAAAAAGAAGAACCGTGCATTCCGCCGAAGATCATTTTCCTGCAGATAATGCACCGTCTCATGCGCAAAAAACACATCTGCTTCTGCCGCTAGGGGTAGAAGGGGACAAACTTATGGTGGGCCCCCCTGCTCCCCTGACCTAAACCCCATTGAGAACCCTGGAGCTCATCAAAAGAAGTGTCATAGGGGGAGGCATTCACACTAACAACACTCTGGGGGGGTATTCTGTCTCATGCAAAACAATTAAAGCAGAAAAACCCTCCAAAAACCTGACAAATTAATGGACGAGAAGTTTCAAGCTCCCTTTTGAACAAGGGGGCCTAGTGCACATTTAACATACCCCAATAAAGTTTTGATTGAAAACGTTGATTTTAGTTTTATTAAATCAAGCTTATAAATTTTACAAAAATCATTTTTTTGGGTTTGTTTTAAAAATGAAAAAGGGTTTAAAAATTTGGGGGGTGTGCATAATAATTTAGAAAGCATTTTGAGTGCATTTTTATTTAATTTTTTTTTTTTAAAAATACTGTTATCATGGTATTTGTTCCCAAAAACCTTTCAATTTTACTCTAATAGTTTATGAATGGAAAATTACAATGACTGCAATTATTTAAAAGGGAATTTTTGGAAAAAAAAAGAAAATATTTTTTTGCATAATAAATTGGAAACAGTGGTAAATTTTATTTTTTATTGACCACATAAACCGCTGTAGAAGGAGCAAATTCCCCGTACTGTTTTTCTAACCCCAAACCAAGAAAATTTATCAATAATACCGTATACAGAGATCAATAATTCCAGCACCCCCCCATACAACTACCAAACAATGACTGAATAATACCAAACATATGCCCATTCACCACAAATGGACTTTAAAACCATACACCATGGCTACTATCACCCCCACTAGTGACTGAATAATACACCACACCATAACTACATATCACCACCCATAGTGACTGAATAAACAGCCCTACTATCCTAATATGAACCTTACACTACCCAAAATTCCTGACTACATGACCCTATGGTGGAGATTCCAGGACACAGCTCTGCAGACATATAAGGGGGATGAATACAATACAAATTTTTGAACCCACGGGACCGTCTTCTTTTGGATCATTCCCCTTCTCCATTCCCCTTCCCGATCGCCATGATGACTTCCCCCGCCTCTTCCCCGCAGAATTAACCACACAAACATTTTTAGCTTTGGGGACTTTTCCATTTACCTCCCTACCAATTCCCCCCTCTTTTACAAACTCCCATGGGGTGATAGGTGGAGTAGGGGAGGATGGTGAAAAATGCGGGGCAGGGGTTATTGAGTGTTTGATGGGTTGATTTCATGTTGGTACTAGGCCACGGGGGGGAGAGAGGAGGGGAAAGGCCCACAGCTTACAGCACAATCTTATGGGGGGGAATTTTTGGGGGGGAGGCCTGTTTTTATTTTCCCTGCCCCCGTAAATAAAGCCAAGCTTACTTCAATGCAGGGGAGGAGATAATACTATTGCATTAATTAGATATTTGGGGACCAGCGTAGTATCTATTTCTAAACTAACAGCAAGAAAAGGCCTTTTCAGGGGTTTATTTTAAATACTGTAAACAGAGAAAAAAGCCATCACTCTTCTTAATCTGTGCGGAAATTTAAAACCCAACTGGCCTAATCTGCTTCCTTGACCAATGAAGCCCAAGGCAAGTGGTAAAAGGTGATTGGCACCATCGGTAATTTTAAAACAAGAAAAATTTATTTGAAAATAATTAAAAACAAACAAGATAACCAGCAAAGCAAACGTGAAAACAAGGATGGTCAGAGGGGTGGATATAGCAGCTACCTTTGGGCCGCAAAATACCCCCTTAGCTAAGCTCTGATTACTTGCTTCGTTTTAATTATTTTCAAATAAATTCATTGCATTTACCAATATACCGACTGGTGCCAATCAACCTTTACCACTTGCCTTGGAGTTTATTTAAATAAACTGCTTTTTATTTTGTTTCTGTTATTTTTTTTTCCATTTTTTCCAGTCATAGATGGAGGTTTTCTGTCAGAGGGCCTCCATTCCCATCGATGGGGCTTGGGTCACCTCGGCAAAGTTTGTCACCCCAAGGCCCGACACTAACCCGGGTCACGTTTACCCCAATCCCCAACACCCCAGGGGTACGGGAAAAGCCAGTAACAACAAACAGACCCCTAATGTGAGGCCCCCTTCTGGGCCGCTGCAGGCCAGTACTTTAAAATGGAAGGGACCAGTAATGAACCTTCCCATTCTAAAATTTATTAGGCCAGCTGTTGGTTTTACCCTGGGGGTTATGGAAATCAGGGGGGCCCCACTCGTTTATTTTTTTTTAAATCTTCATTTATTAAAAAACCACAGGGGGCACCCCCTGTAATCATTACAATGGATGCCCATGTGCAAATTCCCCAAAATAAATAGATTTTAAAAAAAAAGACGACGTTGGATCCCCCCCCAATTTTCCCATAACCGCCAGGGAAAAACCGACAGCGGCAGCCGTACTTCAGAATGGAAAAACCATATGGTCACTTCACATTCTAAAAATACCACCTGCGCTGCTCCAAAGCGGGCCCCCCTTAGAGGGGGCCTGCTGACGGTTACCGGTCTTCCCCGTACCCCTGGTGCGTTTGGGGACGGGTAAAGTGACAAGGGGGTTTGGTCAGCTTGGGGGGCAAAAAACACAGGGCCGACACCAAGCCCCAGCGATGTAATGGGGGGCTTCACCGATACCCCCATTACTTTTCCCGGAATAAAATGAAAAAAAAAACCAAAATAGGAAAAAACACTTTTTTTAAATAAACCTCCCCCACACCCCCCCGTTAACCTTTTATTAAAGAAATAGATATAACGTCATCCCCCGTTATTTTTGACTCCAATAAGCTGCAGTAAATGTGAATTACAGGCCCCCTGTAGTAAAGGAATTTTGTATTAAACTGTAAAAAATTTCTTCCAACTTGTCAGACAGTGTCAATCGACTCCTGGGTTAAAGAACTAAAAAGGAGTTTATTCCCGGTGAAACTTTTGTTTACACCAAGTGTAGGGGAAAAGATGATAACTTTACAGAGCTGATGCAGAGAATGAGGGTACAGTGCTTCAGTGAGACAGAAAGATGGAGAATGCTAGAAGATGGAGAGCTGAATACCTCAGAGCACACATACAGAGAGAGACGAGAGGGACAAACTTGGAATATATACAAAGCGTAATAGAAAATTACAATACTGAATTTGAACCAATGAAGTTCATGGGACATGACACAGCACCCCAAATCTGAAATCTTAGATTTTCACTTTATACAATATAAAACAAATGTTCTCCTGACCGTGTAAAAGAAGAGAAAAACATGGCAAACAATCAACAGTTAAAGTCTAGATTCTATAACATACATTCCAAAGAACGTAAACCAGTGGAAACAAAGTCCCAGAGAAAGGCAATCTTCGGATTGGGAAGCCGCAAACTGCCAACACTTCCACCCAAACCCATGGTAAACATCCAGTGTAATGTTAATAGGAATTGGTAACAGCTGACAGATATCTGATAGTACACTTCCTCCTTCAGGTGTCAGCTTCCTTGGCAAGGAAGAAGAACCAGTTCAGTGATTGTCTCTGGGAAGAAAATGCGTGTTGAACCTCCTTTAGTCCACCTTAACCCTCCACTTTGCGAGTCTTTCCATCTGTCGCTGTGCCAACTTTGGTGATGGAGACCCAAAGTGCCACTCATTATTACGATGAACATCTTTTTCTTTAGGAGAACAAGGACACCAACCCTGAGGTTAGGTTTTGACGTCTGCCACTTGTGACGGTTTTGCAGCATGTGGAGATATCTCCAACATCTCAGCATCCCCATAATACATTAGAAAAGGTGTTGTACCTGTTTCCACTGACGTCTGTAGATTATGCTAGCAGTCCAAATGTGCCTGGGGGAACTGGAAACAGTCCCCAATTTTCTTTGTAAGTGAGTGGGCTTGGTGTAGAATGGTTGGAACAGAATCGGGTCCGAAGATACTGAATAGTGGTCTATCGCATTTAATTTATTGCTGACACATCTGCAAGAAAGTTAACCAAAGTCCTCTGGGTTAGAAGGAAACTTTAAGATCCAACAACATTGATCTAAAATCTTGCGTGCAATTCCAATCTTGCGTTCCCAAGATCCTCCAAAGTGAGATGAAATGTTGGGGGTTGAACACCCAAGTGCATCCATTGTTGGGAACAAGAATCATCAAGTTCAGCTCTTAGATGCTCCAATGAAGGTTTGACACAGTCGGATCTCAGTTTGCTTGCAGGTTCCTCGTATGGAGAAGAATCTTCAGAGGCATATAATAAAGCAGGAGGAATCCATTGATTCGATCACTTCAATGTGAACTCGCCCGAGTGCTGAGGCAGGTAAACAACATTGCCCATCCATTTGCCTGTTTGCAGCTTCCACCACGAGCTCTTGCGTGAAATGACCGACCATCAGGCCCAAAGACAGTCTACTGCCAACATAAGTAAGGGTGGTAACTGTGCTCAAACGATCTTGTTGGATATCGCCATTTGTTGCTGTTCATGTCTCCCTCTTTAACTATGGCACTTAACGACATTTATGAAGTTACTGAAGAGACACATCATTTTAAATCCTACAATCCACAGGCCTACTGAGCGGATGCACCTTCAATAATAATCTGCCTACCTTTATGCTGGACTAGCTCATGATAGTTTCGATCAACAATCTGGCAATATGATTCCGACCAGGTATAAATGACAGGGGTTTCCGTACCTTGCTGCCAGATCAGATTTGCTTATTCGTCCACCCACTCTTAGGCAGTTTATTATTATCTAATGCGGATTCAGTTGAAAAGTGTGCTGGTCTTTGGCACATCAACACCCATAGTGATGTTGTGAATCTCCAGATAGTAACGTTCATCAGTACAAACCGGATGATTACCTCATCTGCCAAGTTCGATATCTGCAACTGAAGGGTGATCCTTATCAGATGTGCCAGCCCGTTGCAGCCGGATGATTGTGCTTTAGCGAAAGATTGAGCAATATGTATTAAATAAGCAATTGCACGTACAAGAGGACGACCACAGAGAAAACATTCAAAGCTGTGTGTCTTGAGCCTTAGTTTAGGAACCACTGTGTAGAGAGTGTAGAACATTGTCGGCCAAATCTCCTTGGTCAGACTCAGTTCCTACCAAATACATAACTGCTTCAGTAGGAAGTGAACCGATCCTGAAACAATAAACTTGGAGGAGTCACCCACATGTGACAAAGAGACTGAGGCAGGGACATCTTGTTCCATCGGTCAGCTGATTGAGTCAGTAAGGGATGTATATGCCATTCTGATTCATCGAGCAAGAAGCTTCTGATGCGTTTCGCACTCTGTTGCAATTACACATAAAATTGCTTTGTCTGTTGTAAAAGTATCTCAAGTGCAACCTTGCTGTCTGTATAGAAAGTAAATGAACCAGTAGTAATGTCCATATCATCCTAAAAACTTCAGCAATTCCAACTGCTAGTACAGCTTCGCAAAGTTATAAGTCTTGTACAGAATGCACAGGTTTTGGAGTTAGCTTGTTTTTCCCAGCCAGAAAATGCCACAGTGTGCCGCTGTACCTCTCCAGACCACCCTCAGTAGGGCTACTGCAGCTAGATGGCTTCCATGGATTCATCCGAGAAGACAGAACTATCTTTCCTAACAGCATCTGAAAGAAATGGGAAACTGTAACAACGTGGGACCATGAAGTTGCCTACCAACACTTTCAAAGACTTTCTTCCATGCTTCCCACCTGTGTTGTTTCTTCAGTAGAATCTGTGTGTCCCATCTAATAGTATCTGTAGTTAGCTCACACAGAAGCATCTTAACCATGAATGGTGATTGAGCAATGAATCCAGAAGGTCAAAAGACACTGTTCACAAACAGACCCGAGCCCCCGCCGCTTAGTGAAATTTTTGTCACAGGGTACACTTGAAATGTAAACATGTCTTGTTGATGTCCCACAGTAAACCTCTGGCAGCGCTGAATGGGAGGGAAAATCAGAGCCAAGATAAGGTCTTCAAATTTGTAGCACGATCACCCAAGGAAATGCATTCATTAACTCAGGAGACAGATAGAGATGATCTTGTAAGTCTGAGTTTGCAACTAACAACATTTCTTTGTTCTGGTGATAGATCAATTGTTTCTTTTCTGGTAGGGAAGGATTTAAGACCATCATCCACATAAAAAGATCTTCTCAACAAACTTGACTACATCGTGAACCAAACTCGTCCTCCTAGCTTGGGCGGGTTCTTCTCAGGTCCATAGATTGCTACGGCTGAAGAGGGGTGTTGCCAAAAGACAAGTACCTTCAATCCTGTAAGTCTATGACTTCACAGTTGATATTAATTGTCCTTGTGCCCATAAGGAATCTAAGGTAAGTTCCTGTTGTCTCCCTCATGATTGAAGCATTGAACATTTGCTTATTTCAGCCATTACTGCAATGGATTCTTGACGGACAGCAGATTACACTTCCTAGGAGACGTTGTTGAGATTGGGCCCGGTGAGGAGCAGGGAGGTTGTTGACAGAAATGCCTTCATGCTGAGCGCTGGAATCAACCACCCACTCTAATATGTTTATGTTTTTGCGAGGGTGATACACGCAAAAAGATAGGAGGTACCAGCATTCTTCTTCCTTCCTCTAGTGGTGGTGCAGGTTCTGCATGATCCCTGTCAAATATGTTGTTCAAAATTCCACAAATGTTTTCTCCATTTGCTGGTTTTCCTCTTAAAGTTCGTTTTAAAGAAGAAGGAATCCAGCAACTGCATGCAGTAGATAGTCTTGTAGTTTTGCTCTTGGGTGGCGAAAGGGTAGTGGGCTACTCCAGCCTGTTTGGAGTCATCTTGGGCAAACTCCCTTTCCATAATCTTAAAAATTTCCTTGATCTTCTCTGCAGGTGCAATCCTTGAAGTATTCACATATTAGACTAAAGTACTGTCTGACCAAGAACTGTCATCCCAGGACGAGGAAGAAAGGAATGTAATCTACTAGATCATGTGTTTGTGACTACCAGTGAAGCTCCTCTTTTAATTCCAGTAATTGTATGGACATGGTTGAAAATGGTGCTGCTAGCGACATCTTGGAAAAAATTGGTTTTAAATGATGGAAATCCTCTTAGTGGTTCTACTTAACCTGGTCTAAGCAAACTTTTCCTATGATCACCAGCCTAGATCAAGGCGTTGAGCAAACCGTAGCGTCATGAGGTCCATTTCATTTGCTGCATACCTTTGTACCCGCGAATGCTCTGATGAGCAGAAGTAGATGTTTGCGTTCTTGTCAACGAGCAAGGTATTTCAGTGACTAAAAGACCTTAGGATGAGTAAAATGAAGAGCCACTTCTGGCGTAGGAATTTTCCTCTCTGTTAGACGGTAATGGTTGCAATATCAACAAGTGTTGGTAAAGAGGTAATCTATCCTGACCTTAGTTTGTCGAGTGAAGCTACCATTAGACCGCTGGCTCTCTTTCCAGAGACCTCTGTTGACGCCAACTGCAGTTTACCCAACATTAAGTGAAGGAGTAACCTTCAAGTTTAAAACACATCAAAGAGTTCAATCTTGCAATGATACGGTTGCTTGACATCCCAATATGGCATACACCTTGAGTACTCTTTCAGGATGATCCTTGATGATTATACTTTGACAAGACATAGCTTTGCACACGACTTGTCCAAGAGACCTTCACCGCAAAACTTCAGTGCATGAGGAAGAAACGGTGGTAAGGATTTACAGTTGGTCCACTGTTCTCCCCGCCATTGCTTTGCTACCGGCGGTGACTGAGAGAGTGAGCCTCTGTGATGTGTTGAGATGGTTGAAGGTGCTTTGCACATTCAACACTGCCACATTCAATGACTTAATAACAGGCTTTACAATCTTATGCAAAATGTTTCTGTGGAAGCACAAACATTTGGAACCTATCCAAATTTTGTCGAAGCGCTTGCGTTCCTCTAAAAGCGATTTCTTTCTGAGCCGATTGCATTTCGTGAGAGGCTGTGCTTCTTATGTAATTGGCATAAACGATTTGGGTTTACAATTTTCTCACCTTCACAGCTCTTATCCAAAGATGATGTAGTGGAGGAAAGACCTCCCAGTCTTTTTTACTGATACTGTTCCTCTACTATTCCTTTAGTTAGAGCGTGGACTGCATAACAAAGTATGTAGGATGAGGAGATAAGTAGGAACCGCCAGACTCACTGTATAAGAAGCCTTGGTCATTCTAGACACTGCAATGTACCTTATAACTCACAGAAGTAGGAGAATGGAGGAAATGAACTGGTACTACCCTTTTGTATCTTGAACAGAGGTCATGTCCACTTTTTTCTTAATGTTTGTATGAGGCAGTTTAGAAACTATATGGGTATACCCCCGAGCAGTGTCCCCTGTTACTGAGGCACGTAAGTGATAGTCTGCTTTTCTGGCCAATGGAGCTCCAAGAGAAGATCACTGAGTTCATAGAATTTCTCATTTTCCTTACCGGAATATTTTTGAAACTTAGAACCGTGTAAACAGAAGCATTCTCTATGGCTACATGACTAGCCATAGCTCCTTACTAGTCTCTCCCAAGCAGCCACTATACCTGACCACAGGATTGCAAAATGCAACAGCTCTGAGTCTCTTTCTTGACACATTCTGTAGATTAGCTAAAGACAACAGATATAGCCGGTTCATTTCTTCTGCAGCTGAAATGCCATATCATCTATTACCGTTTTCTGAAGGCTCATTCCAGGATCTTGTAGTTCACCCAGAGTGTCCCAGTCCGGTCATCAACCCTGGTTATGCCTGTATTAGTAAGTCACCGGCAGACCATGAACCTTGCTAAACTTTTAACACTGCCATGACCATGACCTTCCTGACTTTCAGTCAGGAGAATTGTGGCTGAAAATAGTGCTGATCAAACAGTTAGTGTATCTTATAAATAGACTTAAGGAACATATGGGGCAGCATAGGCATTTACATGCAAGTCAGGTTTTACATTGATTATATGGAAGCTGGATCTCATGTGTTTGCCGGGGCATTGCAGCATGACAGGCATATTGATTTTGACCTTGTAACATATGTGATTGATGTTGCAGAGGTGTATGACCTTGGTGCATTGTGAAGTGTGAAGGAGATACATGATGCATGCATGGTGTAGGACTGTACAACTGCCCCAACTGCAGGGATCTTCAGGGATCTATTCTTTGTTGCACTGGAGGAAAATCTGAACAGTACAGGAATGTTTGGTGGCATTCAGAGATTTCGATTGTTTTGCTTAGCACATATGTCTCTTGTGCGCTACAAGGTCTTCTACGAGCCACAGCACTTATGCATGGATCTGCTTCTTCACTTCCACTTGCAGCTTTGTTCTAGAACCTTTAATCTTGCATGGGACGGTGCATGTCACATTGTTTCTTCTGCAGAGTGTCCATCTCGACTCTTTTACATGCCCTTTGTCCCCCCCACCCCCCCCCCCTACCCCCCCCCCCCCCCCCCCCCCCCGCTTGCTTGCTTCCATACTGTTTCTCAGCTTCCACAGATGCCTTTTTTTGTGCAAATTCTGCTGAATTCCTAGTACCCTCAGCTTCGGACACTTCTCATTATAGATCTGTTTCACTGAGTGTAGAATAGCTTTGAAGATCGTGACTTAGATGATCTATTGGAATGCCTAGGTAGATTTGGAAACCCAGGAATGATGTTTCCTGCAGATTGGGATTCATGACGTTAATTTGGACTTAGACTTCACATATCAGATTTCACGTTCAATATAAGGCACTGGAAGCTGAGCAATTCTTGTAGAGAAACTTTGGGTATTAAGCTTCTGTAAAACATCACAGTAATCGGAACTATTAATGGATAGTGTACCAAAACATGGCAGAGAGTTTCCTAGGACCCTTCTAGTAGTGGTTTCATTAACAAGCAAAACTGTGAGATTTTGAGAATGACTAAGCAGTTTTTCCCATTGATCCGTAGCTTTAGAAAGTATTTCATTTTTTTAAATACTTTCAAAAAGGATTCTCTCACTGGACCTTCCAAGTAGGTGAGTTAGGCATCTTGCATTCTCACTAGTTTGTGGAGTTTGTGATTCCCATCATCATGCAGCTAGTAGCCTGTCACTATGAGCGTTTGCTGCCTGCAGCCATGGGTTGAAACACACAGAACATGATAATAAATGGAGGAATAGAATGATATTGCAAGAAAGAAGTCTAATGCTCTGTTGAGCTGTATCTGCTATCACACTGCACAGTGACGTTGCATGTCACTGGTCACGACACTCGCAGCTGTAATCTGTAATCTCTGCTGAAGTGTGACTAATCAGTGTTTCCTAAACCATCTTTTCACATTCTGACTCAAATTTGACTACAGCCAGTGGTGAAGTTCATCAGCCCATGTGGTAATGGAAGTCTGTACTAAAACTGTAACTTACTTCAGACAATTCTTGTCAGACAATGACAACACAACTGTTCCGGCGTGTATTGAAGAACCAACAGGAGTTTATTGCAGGCTGAATTCTTGTAGTTTACACCAAATTAGTAGGTGAAAAGATAGATAACTTTACAGAGCTGATGCAGAGAAAGAGGATACAGTGCATGACTGAGAGAGAAAGATGGAGAATGCTAGAAAGAGGCGAGCTGAATACCTCAGCAGCACACATACAGAAGACGAGAGGGACAAACTTAGAATAATACAAAGCATTAAGAGAAATTACAATACTGATTATGAACCATGAAGTCAAGGACATGACAACATAGTCCCACCGAATTCGTCGTCATCCAATTTGGAACCTGTTTAAAAAAGAAACACCACCAACCCTACAAAGGGACATCATCCATCTTCCTGAACGCCTTGCTGTTAACCATGTCACCCCAGGTTCCGGTGATGACACTAGCCAATTCAGTGCACGAGAAAGCGTGGGTTGACATCCAAAAAGCCAGGCGGCGCATAAAGCTGGTGCCCGCTGTGGAGATCATTGTCACCCAGCTTACAGCCAGCTGCATAATCTATCCAGTATATGGGAAAGCCTGGTGTACATCCAACAGCAGGTGTCCCAAGCGTCCCAGGAAAGCTGAGTGGCACCCATCCCCCCACATCAGGCACATAGCATCCTGGATGCCTGCTGTGGAGGGATATCACCCAGCTTTCCCATATACTGGATAGATTATTCACAGGGGGAAAGCGGGGACATGGTTCACAGCAGGCACCCAAAAAATATGGGTCCCTGCTGGGGGGGGTGGGTGTCACTCAGTTTTCCCTGGGGCTGGATAGCCCATCCCGCATGTGGGGAAAAAGGGGGGGCCTTGGGGGAAGGGAGGGGAAAAAGTGGGGGGGGGGGGGGGGAAAGGGGGGGTGTGTTTGGGAAAAGGGGGCAGGAAGAGAGAAGGGGGGTTGATTGGGGGGGGCTTAGGGGGAAGGAGATTCAGGGGGGGGGGGATTGGGGGGCGGGGGAAGGGGGGGAAGGGGGGGTGATTTGGGGGCAGGAGGGGGCCCCTTTTGGGGGGCGGGGGGGTGAGTAAGGGGCCAGGGGGGGGGAGGGGCCATTTTTGGGGGAGGCGGCTGTTAGGGGACAGGAGGGGTTTTTGGGGCACAGGGGGGGGGGGCCGTTTTTGGGGCCCGGGAGGGGGGAGGGAGGGGGGGGGGCCCTTTTGGGGGACAGGGGGCTAGGTTGGGGGAACGGGGGGGGGGCCCCTTTTGGGGGGAAAACAGGAGGCTAGGTTGGGGGGACAGGGAGGAAGGGGAGGCCCTTTTGGGGGGAAAAAAGGGAGGGTAGGTTGGGGGACAGGGAGGGAGGGGGGGGCCGTTTTGGAGGGACGGGGGGCAGGTTTGGGGGGGACGGGAGGGGGGGGGCATTTTGGGTGTTCAGGGGGGACTGAGTTAAAGGACAGGTAGCCATTTTGGAGGTTCAGGAGGGGCTGAGTTAGAGGACAGGGAGGGAGGGGGGGCCGTTTTGGGGTGACAGGGGGGGGTGAGTTAAGGGCAGGGGGGAGGGGGGGCCTTTTTTGGGGTGACAGGGGGGCTGAGTTAGGGCAGGGGGGGAGGGGGCCATTTTTTTAGGTCAGGGGGGGCTAGGGGTTTGGGGGACAGGGAAATAGGGGGGGGGGGGTTTTTTTGGGGACAAAGGGGAGGGGGGTTTCTTACCACCCCCCTGCAGATGCCCCGGCTCCGGGCCCCCCCCTCACACGATCAGAATTTAGGGAGGAGTGGGGCCAGCCCCCCGCAGGCAGGTTAAGGGGGAGAGGGCCCCCTATGACCTTTCCCTTTCGTCCCTTCTCCTTTTTCAAGCGGCCCCCAAAGGAGGGGAGAAAGGGTCCCTGACATGCGGCCGGGAGGAAACGCCCGGGGCCCCGCAAACTTTCCGCGTCCCCCCAGCAGTGAACTAGTAAAGTTCACGTGGCGGGCGGGAGGGGCCGAAACTACCCAGGGTACAGGGCCCAGGGCCCCACTAAGACCGGGCCCCCGGGGCCGCCGCTTTGCTGCTTTCCCCGGGGGGAGTTACGCCCCTATTAAACCCTAAATCCCTGGAATACTGTTTCTACTGCCAAAACCCTGTTTCCCCCCAAAAAAAAGACAGTAACATATTTTTTTTTGCTCCCAAAAAAGGGGCCCAGGTCTAAATTTTTAGGGTATGTCTTTTTTTTTCTGAAAAAAGAATTATATTTATTGGGTTTACAAAAAAAAACCACATTTATTAAAATTTTCTTAAATCATACAAACTTGATAACCAGCCAAACTCTGACTTTCCCTTTAAGAATTTTCCCATTCCTCTATTTTCCATGGGACAACCCAAATTTTGGTTTCCAAATTTTCCATGTCATTTATCTTTTGGGAAAATCATCAAGACTCTCCAAACCCTGGGAAATTTTTTGGTGAATTTCTTTTTGACCTCCCATTTCAAGCTAAACCTAAATTTAAAAAAATCTGCTAACACAAAAGTAAGGGCATGGTAGGGGGCTGAAGGGAAGGGCTGCCCCTATTCTATATTTAGGGGATTCCTTATATTTTTTAAGCTTAAAAAAAATTTTTTTCACTAGGTTTTATTTTTAGGGGGAAAGTCCCTTTTTTTTGGGGAAACAGTGGTTTAAAAGTCCCAAAATAGAATTTCTTTGGGATACCAATACCACCCGTAACCGTACCGAAATGATAACTGCAAAAAAAGAGGGAAATGCCTTTCTCATACCTCCCGTTTAAAAAAGTAATATTTTAAAAGAAAAGCCCCTGCATACCCTTTTAGCTCACTGTTTGTACTATCTACTGCCATATCACAGCCAAGAGGGCATATATTTCCTTGTAAAACTTTTGTTCACACGGGTTTTTAAAATGGGGCGCATTTCGCCGCGTATTTCGTGGTCATAAAAATTTTCGCCAAATTAAAAAGAGCGAAAAAAATCACCCCCGTAATTTTTGGTTTAAAACCCAAAAGTTAACATAGGAACTATGGGTTACGCCTCCCTCCCCCCCCTTCCCCCCCCCCCGGGTAGGGAAAAAGCACGCAGAGATTTAAAAGGGCATGCCAAATTTTCCCAGCCCGGGGAAAAACCCCGCCGCTAGTAATGAAGTCCCTTTTAGGGGCTTTTGGGGGGCTGCCCCCCCCCTCCTGACCCCGGGGGGTACCCCTCCAAAGTCCCTCCGTAAAAGAAAAGGGCATTATTAGTCCCGCA
>JAODAL010074382.1:0-14390 GCA_025379985.1 Phyllomedusa bahiana
CCAAAATTCACAACAAGGTTAATTACAATTTTTTCTCTTGTTGTGTAGCGTAGAAAACACGCAATTGTAACACGCTACAAAGCTAGTAGTTTGTGGCTGCACAATTCTTTTGCACAATTTACATCCAGGGCGTTAAATTAAGCTTTGTTTTTCTGCTGTGGTGACAAAAATAAATCGTCTTTTCACCGCCAAAAATGAAATTTCCTGTAGCATAATTCACAAGCAAAGGTCAATTACAATTTTTTCTCTTGTTCTGTAGCGTAGAAAACACGCAAATGTAACACGCTACAAAGCTTGTAGTTTGTGGCTGCTCAATTCTTTTGCGCAATTTACATCTAGGGGTTAATCAAGCGTTGTTTTTGTGCTGTGGTGACAAAAATAAACCGTCTTTTTCACCGACAAAAATTAAAATTTTCCTGTAGCATAATTCACAAGCAAAGGTTAATTACAATTTTTTCTCATGTTGTGTAGCGTAGAAAACACGCAATTGTAACACGCTACAAAGCAAGTGTTGAGGCTGCTCAATTCTTTTTGCAATTTACATCCAGGGGTTAATTAAGCGTTGTTTTCTGCTGTGGTGACTCAAGAAACCTTTTTTCACCACCAAAAAATACAATTTTCCTGTAGCCAATTCACAACGAAGGTTAATTACAATTTTTTTTCTTGTTGTGTAGCGTAGAAACACCCCAAATTTGTAACACGCTACAAAGCTGTAGTTTGTGGTTGCTCAATTGTTTGGCGCAATTTTCATCCAGGGGTTAATTAAGCGTTGTTCTGCAGTTGTACTCATAAAAGAAACTTTTTTTTCACCGCCACAAAGAAATTCTGTAGCATAATTTATACCCGAAGGTTAATTAAGCCTGTTTGTGCTTTTTTTATTCAGTAAAAGACACAGAGTTTTTTAAACGCACATACAACTAAATTTTTCTGCCCATTTCTGTGAGCGCAATTTATACCCCAAGGGATTACCCAAGCTTCTTATGGGTTAAATTTGGAGTCAAAAACAGGGTGTGTATTTATCATATACAAATATCTTCATCAAACAGTGTCTGTACAGTTTAGAACTAACAGTATGTCAGACCGAGAGGTGGCAGGCTCTTCCCCCTTGCGAGTGGCAGAGGCACAAACAATTCCAGGCCCCGGGCCCAGCACAGCAAGGGACGTCGCAGCAGGGGGCCACCGGTGAGGCCACAACTGCCGCTGTCATCTAGCGGCCGTGTGTGACTAGCAACCCAAGGGTTCTTGATTGGTTGATTAGGCAATCCACTTCCTCCCCGATGACATCTGACAACCCCAGCCAAGAGTCGGGGGGAACGTCAGACAAAAACCCTTAGTTGGAGGCCCGGGAGGGGTCAGCGGGCCCTCACTGACCTCAACCCGCCTCTGTCCCATCCGGTTTCCCTCAGCCAGAGATCTACTATGTGGTCTGGGCTCAGCGCCACTATATAGCGAGGATAACAATTTGAAGAGGGCAGTCAAGCAGCTACTTGGCAGCGAAGAAATGGGGCCAATAATCCCCTCTTCTTGCAGTAGGCGGCAAAGTAATAGATGTTGGAGTGGCATGGGAGGTCATGTTGTGAGGGGTCAACCTCTACATACCAAAACGGGTTGATGAGGACAGCAGTGACGATGAAACACAAATAGATGATGATTAGCCGACCGCACTTGGGAGCCGGGTGAGGCAAGGCTTCATCATCGTCAGAAAGAGAGCTCAGCTTGCGCGTCAGGCAGCGGCGCAGCCAGCAAGTGGGTCGTGTGGCATGAGTCAGCAGGATAGCAGCAGTGGGAGGTCGGGAGCCAAGGGGGCCACGGGGTAAAAAACCCGCTTCGCAGGTTTCCAAGAAAGTGGCGGCACAGGGGCTCAGCGAGGAAAGGGGGCGGCAGTAGTCACTCAGTGCGGAGCGTTGGCGGTAAAATCCGATACTCGGCAGTGTGGCACTTCTTTGCTAAAGACACGGAGGAGCCGAGTATGGGTATATGTAGAATCTGTAAGCAAAAAGTGAAGCGTGGCCAGGGAGCTAACGTTGGCACCACGGCCCTGCGCCAACACATGCAGCGTCACCATCTGGTGGCCTGGGAGAAACGTGGCTCAGATGTGGTGGTCCATCCTGCCGCCGCGACAACAGCAGCACAGCGCCCAGTGGCACGCATGCCCTTACAGCCAGTCAAGGCTCCACCCCTCTGCAGAAGGGAGCTGTTTCTCTTTGACATCATCTCCCGGTCCAATGCTCCTGCTCCCTCGCTACTCATTGGGGCCAGCAGTCGTTCAGCGAGGCGATTGCAAAGAGACAAAAAGTATGCGTCCAACCCCTCCTAAGGTCAGGGAAACTGACCGTACTCCTGTCCAAGTTGTTGGTGCTGCAGTCCCTCCCTTTCCAAATGGTGGACTCTGCACCGTTCAGAGAACTAATGGCTTTTGCCGAGCCGAGATGGAGAGTTCCAAGCCGTAATTTATTTTCCAAAAAAGGGAGTACCAACACTTCATAAATATGAGAAACAGAAGGTGGCCAGTCCTTAAGCTTATCGGTTTGTTCCAAGGTGCACGGCAGCGCGGACTTCTGGAGCTTTTAACACAGTCAGGGCCAGTACATGTCCTTTAACGGCCCACTGGGTGAATGTGCTTCCGGCCCAGGCACACCAACAACTTGGACAGGAGATGCCGCTTTCCCCCTCCACGTTGTCAAAACTGCGGGTCCTGCGCCAATGTCCGCCTCCTCCTCCACCACCACCACCATCTCAGCCCCACAAGTACTGCCCCATTCCCACATGTTGGGCAACAGCGTGTCACGCATTTTCAACCTGGCTTGCGTCGCAAAACGAATCCACGGGGAGGAACGCCCCGCGTCATGCAGCAAGAAACGATGTGTGGTTTCTCCCCCGCGCCAACTGCAAATCGGAACCAGGGTGAGGAAATGGGAGAACAGGGGTTCCGCGCGCACTGAGGGGGGATGGTCCTGCCCCCAGGCACTGTTAAATCGGGTTTTAAAAAAAGGTTCCGAAGTCCCCACCGATTTTCAAAGATTCTGAAAAGGCCCCGGGAAACTGTGCATGCCCCATCCATTCCTACAAAGCCAGGAACACCCTCCTTGAGTTGAAAGGGCAAACGGCCCCCCCCCAACACCTCTGATTCGATTTTTCCAACATTGGAATTCCAGCCTGCAATTTTTGAACCGACTGTAAAAACAAGAAAAGGCCATTAACGTTTTTTTTGATGATCCAGGGGGACAGGAGTATCCCCCTGTGTAATTTTGATGTCACCAGTGGCAGCTCAGCGTGACACCTCCCGTTTGTTGGGCCATTCGAGGGGCCCACGTTATTGTCGTCGCCAGGATAGGGATGAAACGTCATTCACTGCTTCATGCCCTGGAACAGATGCTAAAAAAATCTGTCTGGGCGGGGGACGGGAGACGGGCCTACTCTTGCGGCCAAAGACCCGGGGGGGGGACTGAAATTTGGGAGGAGGAGGAATTGGAGCAGAAGCTTTTGTCTGGTAAATGGGGGATTTTCTACCCAGGTGACAAGAGGGGAGGAGAAGGAGCAGTTTGGAGGAGGTAGATGGAAGAGGAAGAAGGGGAGATGACCCACAAGCACCGGGGCAGTTACAGTGGAGATGGAGGCAGGGACCCTCGGATTCACTGTGCAGATGGCCCCCAGCATCTGAAAATTTCCCCGGTAGTGACACCAAAAAGTCAGCACCGGCAGAGGGTACTTCTGGCTCTCCACCCTATTGGACCCCGCTACCGGTCCAAAATGTGACCTTTCTCCCAACTATTGAAGGGGGGCAAAATCAAATACTATAGGGGGGAAAAAAAACCTTTTGTATATTGGCTGCTGCCTATTCGGGATCGTCCCTCCTCGACAGGTTTTGACCCGGGGGGTTTTTTTCATCACCACGTACTACTGCCCCAGTGCCGGGGAAATGGGGGGGTCGGACAGTACCAGTTCCATCGCAGCATCCAAGTTGGAGTCACTGATGAGCGCTTCCTTCACCCGCCTAGTGAGGGGGGGGAAACCCACAGCAGCAACCCGGCGCAGACCCTGAACCCCAAAAGGGGGTGGCCCACTTGGACAGCACTTCCACCCCATTAGAAGATCCCCTGGGCTACTGGGCAGCCAAAGGATGTGTGGCTGCAACTTTCCGATTTGCAGGGAGAAGCTGTCCCGCCCGCTAGTAGTGTGGCATCAGAGCGGGTGTTCATGTGGCGGGGCCCCGTTACCCCAAAAAGAACCCGCTTTTCCGCCATGAGCCCCAGCCAAACTGTGCAGGAGGGCATCGCCAGCCAGCAGGGCCTGGGCGACCCTGAAAATACGAGGGGGGCAGTCGCCAGCAAAAGCAGACCCGGCGCAACCCCGAACCCAAAAGGTGTGGGCCCACTTGGACGCACTCTGCCACCCCCGTTGAAGATCCCCGGGCTACTGGGGGAGCCAACGGATGTGTGGCTGCAATTGCCGAGTTTTTCGTGGAGAAGCTTTCCTGCCCGACTAGTAGTGTGGCATCAGGCGGTGTTCAGTGTGGCGGGGGGGCCATCGTTACCCCCAAAAAGAACCCGCTTTTTCCCGCCATGACGCCCCAGCCAAATGGTGAAAATGAGTCTGGGGTTTAAACTACCTGCCTCACCCCTATTCGGCCGCCCCCCCCCTGATGCACACATCTGCTGACATTTCTCCATCGCCCCCAAAACCCTCTTTTCCAGGACTGGGATTGCCACCCACCCCACACTCCCGTCATTGGGGGGACGTTGACCTCATCTGCGCTATGGCTGCTGCCGTGACCTCCCCTGTGACATTGTGCCCTCTTGACCTCAGCTGTTGCCCGCCGCGCACCCCCCATTCTCTGTCATTGTGCCCCTCGTGGCCTATTCCTGTTTTTTGCCCCTCCAGAATGTCATTTTGCCACTGTCTGACCTCATGCGCTGCTGTGGGTGCTGCCGTGACCTCCAACTGTGTCATTGTCCCACTCTGTGGCCTAAATCCGTTTTTCACCTCCAGAATGTCATTGGGCCACTGTCTGACCTCACTGCTGCGTGGCTGCTGCCGTGACCCCCCACACTTTTCATTTCCACTCTGTGGGGCCCACTCCTGTTTTTACCACCTCCAGAAGTCCCTTGTGCCAGTCTGACCTCATGCTGCTGCTGTGGGGTGCTGCCATACCCCCCAACTGTTCATTGTCCCACTCTGTGGCCTACTCCGTTTTTTTCCCCCTCCAGAATGTCATTGTGCCACTGTCTGACCTCATTTGGCGCTGCTGTGGCTGCTGCCTGACCTCACACGTGTCATTGTGCCCTTCTGACCTCATGCTGCTGTGTGGGTGCTGCCCTGACCCCACACTGTGTCATTTCCCACTCTGTGGGGCCCACTCCTTTTTTGCCACCCCCAAAAGTCATTGTCCACTGTCTGACCTCATGCTCGCTGTGGCTGCTGCCTGACTCCCTACTTGTCTTGCCACTCTGTGGCCTACTCCGTTTTGCCACCCCAAATTCAAATTGGCCACTTCTGCCTCAACTGCTGCTTTTCGCTGCTCCCTGCCCCCAAACTGTTCAGTGCCACTGTCTGACCTCATGCGTGCTGGGGCTGCTGCCGTGACCTCCACATTTGTCTTTGTCCCACTCTGTGGCCTACTCCTTTTTTTTTGCCACCCCCAGAATTCTTGTTCCCTTTTTCTGACCTCATGCGCTCCCGTGGCTGCTCACCATGAGCCCCGTGATATGGTTAAACCTATGGATTTATATGGGGTGTTAAAAGAATCCTCCTGAAAAGATTTATGTTATGCTTAGATTTTCCTCCAACGATGATGGGGCTAGTTAAGAGGAAGCAAGCAATGCCTGCCTGTAAGGCCCAAATGGATACTACTGAAAAACTACATGTGTGCACAATTTTTTTAGGCAATGGGGTATTTTACCCCAAACATTTTAAAGCATATTTTTTCTACTCTAAGTTATATAAAAAAAGTTTTTTGGTAAAAGCATACAGATGAGGTATTTGGGGTAAGAAAGACATGTGGCCACATATCCTATATCAAGGTGTACATAAATATTAGAAAGCTTTTTTACCTTGGCAAAATGGGCAAAAAAAGAGATTCAACTGACCCAGAAAACTCAAAAATTGTTAAAGGTCTTTTAAAGAGATGTAGCACTATTGAAATTGCTAAGATATTGGGGCAGTACCACATAACTTCAAATGTTTTTTTTTGCAAAAAGCAACAGGGGCACAAAAAAGTGTATAATTTAAATTTTCATATTAACTCCAAAAATTTAAAATGAATCAAAATTTAAGGAACCCGGAAGCCATTGTCCCCGTGTTGTTAATTCCAGAAGAGATCCTTGGGGCACCCCGAAGTCCAGGGTTCATGCAAAAAACAGGGCCAAGGTAAGGAAGGTTGAAAGCTGACCAACACTGAACAAGAAAAAGGGAATCTCCCCCCTTAAGGGAGCACCCAATGAACGGCTTGTAGAGTTTTTGTTTTGCTTTTCGCCTCTACTTTCATTCTATCACAAGGCATTATGGGAAAAAAAGGGGGCTGAGAAGCCACAGCCCCCTTCTGTTGGTTGTAACAAATCCCAATTTTGCTTTTGAACCCCCCATTTGAGAAAGCAAAAAGGTTTTTTAGCCAAACCAGTACTCTATCTACAACAATCTGTTTTGGGATTTTTGTCCCTCTTTAAGCAGAGAAAAGAAGTAAGGGTGGCTGTTGGGAGGCATTTGGGGACTCAGGAAGGGAAATCTCTCCCTTAAGGAGAGCACCCAACGAAGGGTTTTTAAGTTTTTTTTTGCCTTTTCGCCCCCCAAATTAGCATCTGCATACACAGGGATTATGGGAAAGGGCTGTGGGCTTCTCACCCTTTCCATAATGCCCCTTTTGATATGGATGCAAGTTAGAGGGGGAAAAGGAAAACAAAAACTCTACAAAGCCTTCGTTCGGGCTCCCCTTAAGGGGAAAATCTTCCCTCCTGAGCTACCCAATGCCTCCCACACAGCCCCAGCATCTTTTCTCCTGCATTGAAAGGACAAAACCCGAAAAATCGTTGTCTGTAGATGAAATACTAGCTTGGCTAAAAAACCTTTTTGCTTTCTAAACTCGGGGGGTCAAAAGCAAATTGAGGATTTTTACAACCAACAAGGGGGTGGGCTTTTTAGCCCCTTTCCCAAATGCCTTGGATAAACAATGCTAAGTAGAGGACGAAAAGGAAAAACAAAAACTCTACAAGCCTTAGTTCGGTGCTCTCCTTAAGGGGATCTTTCCCTTCCTGGCCCCCGTGTCTCCCACACACCCACCCATATCTTCCTACTCCCCCTGAAGGGGAAACAAAAATCCCAAACAGCGTTGTCTGTAGATGGGGAATACGGGTTTGGTAAAAATTCCTTTTTGCTTTCTAATGACTGGGTGGGTAAAAAGAAAATTGAGGATTTGTTAAAAAACAAGGGGTGTAGGCTTCTCAGCCCCTTTCCCCCCAAAACTGAACAAGGCAATAAGTTGAAATTCAAAACTGGGCAGGGAAAATCGAAGAGTTTTTCAAAGGGTTTTAAAGGACGATAAGAGAGTGACTCTTGAAACCCGAGGTGGACCCCTGGTTGGATCAATATCAGACACAGTCCTCTACTTCAGTTAACAAGATGGAGATGGGATACTGCTATGGGCTGGTACTAATAAACATGAGCTAGTTGGACTTTGACTCAAAATAATTTCTGATATCTACTGCCAGTTTTTAGAACACACTTTTTTCAAACAGTGTTACACAAATGTCCTTATCTTTCAAGAAAACCATAAATTGCATGCAGGACATTACTCCAACGCATGCATTAAAGTACTCCACAGTGTGGCTAGTCAGTAAAGATGAAAGAATAATTATCTAGCCCCTTTCTCAAACCCTATTGAGAATGTGTTGGTCCTTCTAAAATTAGAGATTTACGGTGAAGGAAAACAGTATATCTCTGTGAACAGTGTCTGGGAGGCTGTGTATGCTGTTGCACAAAAAGTTGATCTGTCAGATTAAAAATGGATTTAAGTCTTATGATGTCAGAATTGTTTTATGTATAAATCTTTAGTTGTTTGTTTTTAATTCTCACTTTTACAGATGAAAATAGTGAAATGAGAACATTTTTGGTTTTCATTTAGTTATATAATAATTCTGCAAACTAATAGTTGCCCAGTACTTATGCACACATAGATATTCTCCTAAGAAATTTTAAAATTCATTTTTACTTTATTAACTATTCAGGTTTAAGATGTATAAACCTTTTGAAATGACCGATAGCACTGTAGTTGTTAAATAACAAAATTAATTCTTAAAAAATTACAACTTGGCTAATAGTTGTGCACACAATGTATATTCCAAATCCAGTACAGGGTATAAAACCTTAGGTAGTCTTATAATATCATATAGGGTGCCTGAAGAAGACAGGTGAATCAGAAAGTTAGAATAGAGTCCGATCGTCCAGTAGCCATGTGCAATAGAAAATTTGAGAGAGGTCTGAATTGAGGTAATGGGAAGAAATCCATCAGCATACCAGAATTAAAGCTGTATTGTATTGAGGAATGGGCTAAAATTCCTCCCAGCCGATGTACAGGGCTAATCAACAATTGCTAAACATGTTTAGATGATTTATTACTCACAAGATTGTCATATAAGAAACTAAAAACAAAAGTTCACATGCTTTGACATTGGATCAAGCCTTAAATCAAATTTATGCTGAAATTTAGACAATTCTGAAGGGTTCACAAACTTTAACCCCTTAACGACCTTAGACGTATCCATACATCCAGGTCGTTTGGGGGTTCACGCACCTGGACGTATGGATACGTCCTGAGGATCGCGCGAACTCTAAAGCAGAGTTCGCGCATGGGGCGTGGGGTGCCCAGCTGTATATTACAACTGACACCCCTCACGTCGACCCCGACCCCTTTAATTATCGCGACGATCGGTCGCAATAACAAAGAGAGACGCAGGAGGAGATCGCTCCTCCTGCGTCTCTGTCGGCGGCAGCAGCGCACGGATGTGGCGATCCGTGCAGCTCCTGCCCTCTGACAGACAGCACGGAAGGCAGAGAATGCCTTCCGGGTTGTCTGTGACGTCACGATGCCCGGCTGTGCCCTGGGGGAAATGGCCCGGCATCGTGACTGACAGTTTACCATAGGAACCGTCATAGCAAAAAGCTATGCACTGATTCCTATTGAATGAGAGATCTAAAGATCTCTCATTCAAATCCCCAAAGGGGAAAAGTAAAGTAAAAAATGTAAAAAAAGTAAAAAAAAAGTAAAAAAAAAAGTGAAAAACAAATACGAAAAATAAAATAAAAATACGTACACCGCCCTTTTCCCTTTACAAACGGAAAATCGCCCCAAAAAGATCAAAAATAAATAAAGTACCCATATTTGGTATCGCCGCGTGCGTAACAACCTGCCCTATAAATCTGTCATTTTAATTAACACGTACGGTTAACGGCGTAAAAAAAAAAAAAAAAACAATCACAGAATTAAGATTATTGTTCTTTCCCGCAGCACATAAAATGGAATAAAAAAGCAATCAAAAACTCCTAGAAATGCCAAAGTTTGTACCAATTAAAATGTCAGTTCGTCCCGCAAAAAAAGCCCTTTAAATACAGCTCTGATACAGAAAAAAAAAAAATGTTAGCTCTCAGAAGATACGTGCATAAATACTGTTTTACCCCACTAAAAAACACTTTCTTTTTTTTTAAAGGGGCTTCAACATAAAAAAACTATATAAATAGGGTATAGCCATAATCGTAGCAAACCCATAAAAGTAAAGATAACTTATCTCGGATACTGCACGGTGAGCCCGTTTAAAATTAAAATTAAAAAACACTATAGGATTGCAGTATTTTCTTCACCCCTGCCTCCAAAAATGGATTTAAAAGCAATCAAAAAGCCTTGTCCCCCAAAAATTCTACTAATAAAAACTTCAACTCATCTCGCAAATAACAATGACCTATACAGCTCCAAGCACATAAAAATTTAAACGTTATGGCTCTCAGACTATGGCTATGCAAAAACGTATTTTCCTGGTTGAATAAAAGTGTTTTTATTGTATAAAAGCAGTAAAAACATAAAAAAATATTTCAAATTGGGTAAACTGTGTAATCGTATTGACCTGCTGAGTAAAGATACCATGTCATATATACCGTACAGTGACCGCAATAAAAAATAAAAATAAAAAACACTACCAAGATTGCTGTATTTTGTTCAAAACATCTCAGAAAAACCTTAATAAAAAGAACATAGCATCATATGCACCCCATAAGGTACCAATAAAAACATTAACTCATCCCGCAAAAACAAAACCCATACACAGCTCTGCACACAGCAAAATAAAAAAGTTATGGCTGTCAGAATAGGACAACATAAAAACGCAATTTTTTATAGACGTATTTCTACTGTGTAAAACTAAAAAAAACATAAAAAACTATATAAATCTATATCATTGTAATTGTTCCGACCCCCATAGTAAAGTTATCACATCATTTACACTGCATGGCGAATTCTGTAAAATTGAAACTCAAAAAACAATGAAACCGAACGCGTTTTTCCCCCCCATTTTCATTGCTCAATGCTAAAAAAAAACTATGGAACACCTGTGCATCCAAAATGCACAGTTTCACCCTAGATGAGATCCCTGATGGGTTTGAATCCAAAATGGGGCGACTTCTGGAAGGTTTCGCCTGTTTTTGCTACTTTGGGGCTTTGCAAATGCGACATGGCCCCACCAAAATCTGCGTTCCAAAAGCCAATATCGCTCCCCTTTCCCTTATACGCCCTGCCCATGCGCCCAAACAGCAGTTTAAAACCCACATGTAGGGTATTGCCGAACTTGAAGAAATGCTTAACAAAGTTTTTAGGGTTCTTTTTTCCAGGATTCCTTGTATATATGAAACAAATTTTTAAACTAAAATTGCAGATTATTGAAAAAAAATTTTTTTTTTAATTTTCACAGCCTTATGCTAAAAAAAATTTGTGAATCACCTGTGGGGTCTATATACTCAATGCACCCCTGGATATATTCATTAAGGGGTGTAGTTTCCAATATTCGGTCTATTTAGGGGTGTTTATTAAGTTTTAGCACCTTTTGGTGTCCTCAACCTGAAATGGCGCCTAAATAAAATTGTATTGTAAATGAGACCCCAGATTATAGTAGGTTCTCCTCCTATTCTGGGGCTTATGGGTGAGCCAAATAATGCACTAGGGCCACATATGGGATATCTCTAAAAATGGCAGACCTGGGGGAATTGATATTAAGTTGCATTTACCTAGTCAAATTTACCTTATTCCATTTAATAATGGATAAATATTGAAAATCTGCAAAAAAAGTAAATTTTGAAATTTCATCTCCACTTTGCTTTCATTTTCTGTGAAATATCTGAAGGGTTATCAAAATTCCTAAATAGTGTTGTAAAAAACGTTAAGGGGTCTAGTTTTTCAGATGGCGTGACTTATGGGGGGATCAAATGCAGGCCCCTCAAAGCCACGTCAGAACTGGAGGGTCCCTAAAAAAATGTATATTGCAAATTTTCTTGAAAATGTGAGAAATTACTACTAAATTCAAGCCCTCAAATGTCGTTAAAAAAAAAAAAGACATTTAAAAAATGATGCCCCAAACCCATAGTGACAAAAATGGAGATGCTAGTTATAAACTCTTTTGTGGTGAATAATTATCTGTTTTCAACGCAGAAATTTAGCAAAATTTCAAAAACGCAAATTTTTCCAAATTTTCATGAAATTTTATATTTTTCACAAATAAACAAGGATTGTATGGAACAAAATTTCTTACTAACTTAAAGCACAATGTGTCACGAGAAAAACAATCTCTGAATCACTTTGAATAGTAAAAGTTATTCTCACATAAATTGACACATGTCAGATTTCAAAAATAGGGCTGTGTCGGGAAGGTCAAAACAGGCTGGGTCCTTAAGGGGTTAAAGCACCACTGTATATACACAGGTAGGTTAATCAATTAACCTTTTATTGAGAAAGATGTTTTGTACTTAATGTAAATAGAATAAAGAGGATAGCAAACTTGAATTGTATGCATTTTGTCCGGGACACCTTATTTCCTTGGCTTACCATGCATAAGTAGAGCAACCACCCCGATAAGGGTGACCCCACACTCCTGCCTATCCTGAGCAAGCCCTAGTCAAAACAGAGGCCAAACAGACGGTTGACAAACAGATGGATGACAAATGGACAGATGACAAAAAAGGCACAGACACAACAGAACACAAAAAGTTAGCAGAATCAGGCAGGCCAAGGTCAAACAGGTAAAAGAATAGTCAAGATAATAACCAACGTCCAGAGCCAGAGGAAATCCAAACGAATGAGACACAAGCCAGGATACAAAAGGAAATCAGAGACAAAGAAGCAGGAAACAGGTGAGTATAAATACCCACCCCAGCCAGGGATTGGCCCAGATAATCAACCATTACTGATCTGTACAGAATCTTGGCTGAGGATAGAAAGAGACAAACATTACTTCAAGTAACCCTCCTACCCCTTTTTATGAGGGGCCACTGAACCTTTTGGTCTAGGACTAGGTATATGGGGGAATTTAGTGTGTAATGCCCTCAAAAGTCAATTAGCATGAATGGACGGAGCAGGAACCCAAGTTCGTTCCTTCCAATGGACAAGATATTGTATACCATTCCTAACCCCTCAAGAATCCACAATTCTCTCCACTTTGAATTCCAGATCCCCCTCCACCTGGACTGGAGGCTGAGGTTCTTTACGGGGATCGACTGGAGGTACAAATTTTTTGAGGACAGACTTATGAAAAACAATGTGGATCTAGAAATACAGAAGAATGCGTGGATGAAAATAGACAGGATTTATAATCTGAGTAATTGGTTAAGGACCAACAAATTTAGGAGCCAATTTGTGACAGGATACTTTCATTCATATGTTCTTGGTAGCGAGTCAAACCCACTGCAAAGGCTGGCCCACAGCGTGTCTTTTATCAGCATTCTTCTTTTGAATCAACTGGGATTCCCTCAAGTTCGACTGACCCGGGTCCCATACTGTGCACAGTTTATTTGATTCTACTTCTACCACAGGGTTATCGGAAGCAGAAGTTGAGGGAGAACCAAAATGAAAATGAAACCCATAATTACAAAAGAATGCCGAGATGTCAGTGGAAACATTGTGACGATTATTAATGGCGAACTCTGCTAGAGAAAGATATACTAGCCACTTCAGCTGATTATCTGCACAATAGCCCATAAGATATTGCGCTAGAGTTTAATTGAAATGCTCTTTCTGACCATTGATTGAACGCCGAGAAAAAGGACTGGATTTTGAGTTTAGTACAGAAGGCCTTTCAGAATTTAACCACAAACTGTACACCCCAGTTGGACACAAAGTTCTTCAAAATCCCATTGAGGCATACTACATGATCAATAAACAGAGCAGACAATGTTTTAGAACTAGGAACCTGAGACAACGACACAAAATGACACATTTTGCTGAAACGATTAACAATTACTTAAATTACTGTCTTACCTTTGGAGAGGGGCAAATCTGTATTAAAATCCATGGACAAGTGAGGCCTTTGGGGAATGGGCAAAGGATGAAGTTCCCCATAGGCCAGGCACATGGAACCTTTACCCGAGCACAAGTCTCGCAGGCGGACACATACGTGGTAACATCACAGAGCCACCAGTAGGAATGAGAAATAAGTCTTCTAGTTCCTGCTATTCCTGGATGACCATAAAGAACATCATGCACAGTCGAAATCTGAAGTGTAGTAAATAACAAATAACTTCCCATTGGGAGTAGAAGGTGGAGCTAAATGCTGAAACTGTCTAATGTCACCGGCAAGGTCAGGAGAAACCATTGAGACTACAACATAGGTTCGACCGGTAATTCAGGAGATTGAGTGGAGCAAAAGCTACAAGAAAATGCGTCAGCTTTAACGTTTTTGGAGCCGGGTCTGTAAGTATCAATAGAGTCAACCCTAGAAAAAAACAAGGCCCACCTAGCCTGTCTGGGATTGAGTCTCCTAACAGATTTGAGATAATCAGGTACTAAAGGTCTGTGAGTACAGTAATCTGATGTCTTGACCCCTCCAAAAAATGATGTCACTTGATGGTGAGAAGTTCCAAATTTACAATGTTATAATTTTTTTCTGAAGGGGAGAATTAACATGAGAAAAATAAACAGGTGTGTAGGTAAATTAAAGTGGAGGATATGCAACAGAACTGCCCCCATACCTACATCGGAAGCAACAACTTTGACAATAAAAGGGCACAAAAGATTGGGTTGAACCAGAAAATTGGCTTCAGCAAAACTTCTTCAATAATTCAAAGGCCCAAAAGACTAAGATTCTCACCTTTTTTTAATGAAGTCTGTCAAAGGTTTTGCTATGGATAAAAAGTCAAGGATAATTTTC
>JAODAL010074383.1:0-14390 GCA_025379985.1 Phyllomedusa bahiana
AATCATTTTAGTAGGTAAAAGTTTTTGGGACGTTTGAAGCTCCGGGGTCCCAAAAATTGATTTTTTTGGATAGGGGCCTCTAAAGTTTTTTTTTCAGAAGGGGTGTAGTGCCCCCAGGGGAGGCGCCTATTGTCCAGACCCCCCGGGGGCCCCGGGATCAGGTCTGGTACCCACTGCCGGGGGCGTTGGGGGGGACATTTGCCGTGTCCATAGTGCCTGGGACAAACAGTCAGTGAAAGAGTCCTCAAGTGGGTCTGGGACCGTCTCCTGGGAATGCTGCTGGGGGTCAACTGGGCATGGGAGTGTGTATGGCGAGTCCTCAGGGTTTTTCCCTCCAAGGACATAGACCTGCGCTGCAATGCAGGCTGGGGTTTTGGGGTTTGCTAGGGGTGGTCTGGAGTCCTCCTTTTCCGAGACCAGCCCGGGGTCCGGCTTACCAGAACAGGGTCGGCCTGCAAGGCTCTTCCTTGGGGTCCCCTCCTCCCCACGCTCCCCTCTCCGGGCTGCAGGTGTTGGAAGTCCCCTTAATGGAGGCGAGCCCGCCTCCATGTGCTTCCTCTCTTCCCCTAGTGCAGGAATCCCCCTCTGCGATCCGGGCCCCCCCCGGGTCAGCTTCAGCATTAGGCTGGGGGGGGCCCGGCCTCCTCTGTCCCCGGCGGTGTAGGAAGCTGCCGGCGTCTCCGGGGGCGCTGTCAGGGCTCTCTCAGCAGTCTCACATGGCGGCGAGGCGCTCCGGTCCGAGGAGGAAGATGGCGCCCACGTGGCACCGTAGGCTGGAGATGGCCCGTTACTGAGGTGGTGCGGGCTGCGGCGGGTGGGGGGTTCTTGTGCAGATGCTCGCATACCTCCTCGCACTTCCATCTCCATCGGGGTCTCCCGGGCACCGCCCAGTCCTTCCTCCTGGCATCTCGTGGCTAAGTGCGTGTCCCGGTGGGGAAGACGGCGCCCTCGTGGTGTCGCCGCGTCCCAGGGATGCGTTCGCGCTCTCTGCAGAAGAGCGCAGGGGGAAGCAGGGTGGGGTCTCCCCTTGGGGGCCTCACTCCTCTCGCGAGCTTCCCCCCGTGGGTTTCCTGAATGTTGCTTGCCTTTGCTTCCCCGGAGCACGGGCCCCCAAAGTTCGGGGGAAGATGGCGCTCGCCGGGGTGAGTCCGGCCCCTTTCCTGCCGGTCCAAAAGGGGCAAAGAAATTTCTGTCAGCAACCCCCGGGGCCGGGGGGCAGGTGCTTTTTTTGGGCCCCCTTTTTGGCTTTTTAGGAGGGATTGGAAGTTTTTTCCACTCTGGAAAATTGCCCCCCTCAGAGCTTACAGCATGCGTCCTCTGCTAACATGCTAGGCACGCCCCTCGGTTCAACATTCTTTTTTGTCAAAGAAACCCCAAAAAGGGTGCAGCCGTTATTTTATCGTCTTAGGTTCTAATTGAGATGTTCACAATTTTATTTTTGGTGTGGAAAATATTTTTATTTTTTAAAAAAAGAAGTAATCTTTTGATGTCATTAAGATTTTACAAGTATTAATACAGAACCCATCCGTGGTTTTAACTTTATGATGGCAAATTAAAAGTTATGTTTTATAGATGGTTGTACATCAATAGTTTGGGTAGTATGGGAAATTACGTTTTATTGTTACCAAATTGGTAACACTAGTTAGGAGCAGATATAGTCTTACCCGCCCCCTTCTGGTCCAATCTATAATTGTAGAGGGCCGTACTTGGGGATTTGGGAATTCTGATGGACAGTAAACTTGATTTTTAGCGCCATGTCAGGGGCCCCAAGGCTAGATGCAATGATGAAAAATATTCCCCCACAAAAAGTCATGGTCAGACCACCATAAATATTGTGGACAGTTTTTGGGACCATTACGGGAAAGACATTGAGAGCTTAAACGGGTTTTCAAAGGCGGGCAACAAAAATAAAAGGGGGATGGTGGATACAATCCCCAGAAAGTTAGAAAGATTGGGGTTATTTTGTTTAGGAAAAGACGGCTTCAGAGGTACATAATAAATTTGTTAAATATATTAAAGGGCAAATATAGAGATCTCTCCCAAAGTCATTTTTACCCAGGACCCGTGTCCAGAGCAAAAAGGGTCCTAATGTTTGAGGAAAAAAAGGGTTTTTAATAAAAAAGAAAGGGAGTTTACTGTAAAAAAAAGTGAGGGTGTGGAATCTCCCAGAGGAACTTTCATGGTAAAAATTTGTAACAGGGTGCAAAAAGGTTGATGTTTTAGAGTGTAAATTAAAAATTTAGTGACTAGGTTTGGGGAAGGGTTCGATCCGGGATTTATTTGTTGCCAGATTTGGGGAAGGTTATTTTTAAATGAGGACAAAATTGGGTTTCCCCATGGGGTTTTTTCCTTTTCTGGATCAACACTTTGTACAATAGGTGAAAAATGGGCGGCTGTGTTTTTTGGCCTTCTTCATATGTCTGAAAAGAAAATTGTATCTTAGAGCTTTCATTAAATTACTCGTTAGCCCCTTAAAGGGGTTACTGATTTCTTCATTCCATTTTTTCACTCTCCTATTATAATCCATAGTATAAAGACTACGGCCTCTCTCCTTGTCCATAGAGCTAGCTGCACTTATATACTTTCTACACAAAAAAGAAAAACAAGTGGCTCACCTGTTGTGGGCTAAGTTCTCTGTGAATGTAGGATCCGCTTGATTAGTGATGATTCCGGGAGTCCCGCCGGCCAAGCGGTTAAACTTGCAACACAATCCTGAAGCACCGATGCAGCTTTGTGGTACGGAGTGCACCGTAATAACTTCTCTGCCCGTTGATCATAAAAGCATAGACTTTATTAGGCAAATTTAAAAGACAGCCATATGTACATGCGCTAGGTGCGATGCATCCAACAGACGCGTTTCAAGCTCAGTGCTCTTGTTCACTGTTAACTAATCCGCAGGAAGCCGCCATTATTTAAAACAAAACTTCCACCAATCAGGTGACTAGATGATATTAATTACTAGATGATATGGGGCATCAACAAATTTGCCAGATTATTAACAGTTAAAAAACATTTTTTTAGGGATGATGATGAAGACACATCTACATCAGATAGATCTGACACCAACATAACCAATGAATACAGTAGCTTACAATTTGATGAACAAGTAGCTTTAACAATTCTGCAAGAGTTAAATAAAGATGATGCCGATGAAAAATATGATAATGAAACAACAAATATTCGCCAAAGGCAGCCTAACCCTAACTTTTATCCCTTTAAAGCAAGAGTAGCGGCACTTGATGCCTTCCAAAACACAATGGAACGAGACCTCACGGAGTTACATCATAAAAGTAACTTAAAGAGATATAATAAAAACTGAAAATATAAAAATAATTTAACATGGTCCCAAATCAAAGCAATAAAAGAACTGAGGAAGAACAAAAATTGGGTTATAAAAAAAGCCGACAGGGGAGGAGCAACAGTAGTGATGGATTCTGGCTTATACACCACACAGGTCCATAAAATATTGGACAATGTTACAACATATCGTAAGCTTAAGGAGGACCCCACCAAACATTTCCAACAAAATCTAGTAAAATTGTTAAATCATGGTGGCAGCATGGGGGTTCTAACCGATAAACAAAAAACTTACCTTCTAGGTGGTGACCCTGTAGTTCCAGTATTCTATGGAACACCTAAAGTCCATAAGAATGTATTCCCCCCTGGTCTTAGTCCAATCATATCGGGGAATGACTCCCTGGGCGAACGGCTTAGCACATGGGTGGATGGCTATCTTCAACCTTTAGTCTAAAAACTCCCTGGGTATATTAAAGACACAAAATCGGTCTTACAAATGATGAGCAATAAACCTTGGAATCATAACTTTACCTGGATCAGCTGTGATGTCATCAGTCTCTACTCCTGCATACCTCACAATATAGCACTAGTAGGAGTGGCATTCTTCTTAAAACACAGTACGTACACTGAGCCCATGCAAGAATTTATTATTTTGGCCATTGAATACCTCCTAGGTAGCAACTATTTCAAATTTGACCATTCCTTTTATTTACAATTAGTGGGTGCACCTATGGGTGCCACTTTTTCACCCACACTGGCCAACCTTACTCTGGCAGGGTGGGAGCACCATGCCATTTATAGTACAGATAATCCATATCTGGAGTGTATACGGTGGTATGGGTGCTATATCGACGACCTCCTGATCATTTGGGGTCGCGATGTAGCACTCATCCCACCGTTTCTACAATACCTTAATAATAACCCTTTCAATCTCCGATTCACAGGCACTTGGAATAAATCGGAGATATCGTTTTTGAATATCCACTTGATAGGAGATCTTGAGTTAGGTAAAATTATAACCACTTTATACCGTAAGCCTAATGCGGGCAACTCAATATTGAGAGCAAAGAGCTGCCACACACCAAGTACCATAAAAGCCATACCATATGGTGAATATGTTAGAGCCAAAAGAATTTGCAACCTTGATAGGGATTATGCCATGGCTGAAAAAGCCATAGACCACAGATTAACACAGAGGGGAAATAAAAAGAAGGATATGGCCAAGGCTAAGGAAAGGGTTAAAACTAAAAACCAATTACAATTGCTACAAGGATTTAATCGCAAAGATACAAATCGGAATCAAAAAATAGTATTCACTACTAATTATAGTACTAATTTTAGAGAGATTCAAAAAATCTTTTATAGAAATTTGAACATTTTGCGACAGGATCATACGTTGGCCAAAATTCTTGACAAAGGAGTGAAACTTGTACCTAAGAAGAACAAAACACTGGGAGATATAATATCCCCCAGCATATACACTAGTGATAACATCGCCCCTAAAAAACATGGCTCTCACAGAAAGGGTTTTATAACTGTGGAGGTACTCGCTGTAATGTAGGTAAGTTCAGTTCAAAAACAGACACATTCACTGATACAAATAAGATCAATAGTTACAAAATATTTCAATTCCTAAATTGTAACAGCCATCATGCTGTTTACATTATCCAATGCACTACCTGCGATAAGAAATACGTGGGAAGCACGATCCGCAAAATAAAAACACGTATAGCGGAACATATCTCTAGTGTGAACAAGCAACAGAGTCAAATGTCAGGTGCTGCCAGACATTTTGTGGAGCATCACCAAGGTGATCTTACTATTTTCAAATTCTATGGAATAGAACAGGTACAAAGACCTTACAGGGGGGGGTGATTGGCTAAAGAAACTTAGACAAAGAGAAGCCCTCTGGATACTGAAGTTGGGCACGCGTGCACCACAAGGGTTAAACTATCACACAGATTTGTTATATATATATTAGTATTTAAATTTGCCCCATATCATCTAGTAATTAATATCAATATGCCAAATGTACTCCCGTCTGTCAGTACCACACATTTAGTTAGCCATTCACTCTCTATGTATATCTATGCCGTCTTACTTCTGTTGTCTACAACCACGTGCTATGCATCTAGTCACCTGATTGGTGGAAGTTTTGTTTTAAATAATGGCAGCTTCCTGCGGATTAGTTAACAGTGAACAAGAGCACTGAGCTTGAAACGCGTCTGTTGGATGCATCGCACCTAGCGCATGTACATATTGCTGTCTTTTAAGTTTGCCTAATAAAGTCTATGCTTTTATGATCAACGGGCAGAGAAGTTATTACGGTGCACTCCGTACCACAAAGCTGCATCGGTGCTTCAGGATTGTATATACTTTCTAGTCTTTGTTCGTGAAGAAAAACCATGATGGAATGATTTTAATTGGACATGAATGTGTTTAGGGCACAAAACAATAAATAAATTACATTGCTTATCTGTTACTAAAACTGATTTACAGCCACAGGGCAAATGGTCCCCCTCCAAGGTATACAAGGTATCCCCTGTTAGCAGTTCTGCACCATGCACCACTTTGAACTTCCGTTTCCTCAGGACATGGATTTGGTTGAAAACTACTGTGGGGCAGGAAGCCATATTATTCCTGGTATTGGGCACAGACAGGGAGCATGATACAGGGGCAGCATCCATGAATTTACACTGAGCTTGCCAAGCTGCTGTCAACTTGTGCTTTAAAAGTTGACAGCAGCTTGGCAAAGGTGGTGCAACTCAATGACATCATTGTGCCACCTGTGGTGGACTGCAGCCATTGGCTCGCCAACTTCTTGTGTTCTCATCGGCCAGGTCCAAGTAGCATAACATTACAAAATCTCCCCACCTGCATTACACTGCTGACAGTGCAGGCCAGTAGAAGCCTCAGCCACTCTGCTCATCATGAAAATAGGGTTATGTAGGCATCTTTAACTTATTTTCAATTACACTTAAATAACTGTGGTGGAGCACAGAAGGGGCCTTCTTTCTATGTGGAGGGCGTTATTTCTCTGTGGGGAGCACAACAGGAGTATTACTCCTGTTTAGGGTACTGTCATGTTCGCGCCATCTGGCCCCGGTCGCCGGCCACGGCCGCTGCGACCATAACTGTGGCTTGGCTTTCCTGTGTGTGAACACTGCTCTTAGTCCTGGATCTTTATTGATTTCTGGCCAACGCCCTTGGCCAGGAATCCTCCAGCACTCCTAGGGGTTAATCGATTCTCTGGTGATTGACAGCTTCTGCTTCCTATCCCCTCTGTTCTGCTTCCTCCCTTTCCCTATTTATAGCCACCCCTTCCTTCTTCCTGTGCCTGCTATAGCTATTCTGTACCGGTAGTTAGCCTTCACCTTTTGGATCTTCTGTGCCTTTTGACCTCTGCTCGTGTTCCTGGTTTCTCTTTGTCTTACGATTTTGTACCGTGCTGCCCGTCTGGTTATTGACTTGGACCGTCCGACTACTCTTTTGTGTTTTGTGTCTGTTTGTCTCTGTCTGTGTGCACTTAGCTCAGTGCAGTGTCAGTCTTCTGGTTGGGGCCGGCCTGTTAAGCAGTCGGGTTCCCCAAAAGGCAGGGACAGAGGTTGGGGCGAGTGTCAGGGCCACACTTGTCCGTTTCTTTGGGTGCGTCCCTGACTACTCCTGACAGGAACAAAGGGGTAAATCCACTGTATGGGACCTTAAAAGCCCTAAAGGAATTTTATCACCACAAACGATTAGCTTTCAACATGTAGGGAAAGGTAAATGAAGCTATTATAAAATGCATTGCTGTTCTGATTTTGCTTTGTCCAGGAGATAAAAGAGATTTTATCGACTGCTAGTATACACAAGTTTTTCTTGGTTACTGTCCACCTCTCTGCTCTCTTGCTCTAAGTTGCTTTTCACCATGGTGAAAAGCACAGGAGCTTGTTTATCTAAATTAATGGCAAGTTTTAACACTTAGAGCTCTGTATCTTTGTGCACTAAGATTATAAATCTCCAACAGCTGTGTCACTGTAACAGGATCAGCTAAGAATAGCAGCGTTGATATGAAAATCACTGCTATAGAACCACCTGCAGCATAATCTGGAAGTGTAAGTTTGAAGCTGCCTGTGGTTCTGTGAAAATAGCACTACAGATTATAAATCTCCAACAGCTATGTCACTTAACAGGATCAGCTAAGAATAGCAGAGCTGATATGAAAATCACTGCTATAGAACCACCCACAGGATAACCTGGAATTGTAAGTCTGAAGCTGCCTGTGGTTCTGTGAAAACAGCATGGTGGGACCAGAGCCGTTTGTAGGCTAAATTGCACTCAGAGCAGGGAGAAAACATTTCTCCCCCCTTCCATTAACATGCTGCGCCATGCTATGAAACATCACATCACTATTATCCAGTTCCTGACTTCCCCCCTTTTACTCTCACATTTTCCCTTTCCTTATTAAAACTACTAAATGATGGTCATACATTTACCAAATAATACCGCTACACAGACCCAGTATCCCAAAGCCAATATTACCAATAATTGGGGTGGGTGGGACAACCTCTTTAAAAAACTGGCATTATTACTGTGTTAGACCTAAAAAGGTGGCATTATAAATAATCCACTGTTACTGTCTGAGGCACAAAGTTTTACCACTATTACTGTTTGGATCGATAGGTATCAGGCCATATTATTTCAGTATCATTATCAAGTTCTGGCTGGAATATGTCATCATGGCAGTCTGGGCCAGATAGAGAAGAATAGAGTTAATGACTCCAGAGAAGATATTACCTATGATTCTAGGGGTTTTTCATTTTAAGAAAACCTTGTCAGACAGTTGATGAAGTTCTAAAACAGATTTTAAAAAAATGAAACAACTTTTGAACCTGTTATGTTTCAGAGCCGCCACCGCTCTTGGTGCTCCCAGCCTATGACATCACATTCGTTGTTCTTGTGCCCCGGGAGATATTCATAGGCCTCAGCAGTCTTTTCTTGGATGAACGGCACATGACTGCTGAGGCCTGTGTTTGGCTGCAGCCTCATATTATCACACATTTTTCTAAAAATAGAACACCCATTCAATTGCCTCTAAACCTATAGGATTGCTCTAATGATGTTTCATTGAATATGTAGATACCATGAGAAAGTGAGCAATATTCAGGGGAGCCTTATAATTCAGAGCTCTGGGTTGCAAAGTACACTGGGAGATGTATATTTTACTTAACCATATTATAGTACAGTGCCTGAATGCAAGTCACTCAACTGGTGACACTGAGGCAACACAGAATTTGGGGATATTTGTGCACAGTAAAATGAATGTAGCTCAAAGCCATAATACACTCAGGATTAATACAAATAAAGAATTAACACTGCTGGCAAAACTTATACAGTGTGTTATGTCTAGTGCAGGACCTGAGGGGGCGGATGAGGGAAAACATAGATAATTAAAGAGAGATGTCATGCACAGCCCCTTCAGGGCCTGCATTAGACATAACACAGTGGGGGAAAATCTTCAAACCATCCATGCCAGTTTTTGGTCGTAATGGCGTAATGCCATGTTTGCACGATAATTTGCTACTTTCTGCTTCTCTCAAAACCCTTGAAAAATAGTCAGGAAAACGGATGTGGTTCACTGAAAGGGGGCACGACCATTAACAGTTTTTTTTAAGTATCAATCCAAAAAGTGTTGCAAACTATGACATTCATAGCCATGGCAAATTACATTTTCTGACTTAAAGACAGTTTAAGATGTGCCAAATTTTTTGACATGGGCACCTCTCAATAAATTTGGCAGAATATACTCCAATGTACTTCAGTTTAAGAGTGGAATATAAAACAACAGTCTTAGTAAATTCTCTTAGACCAGGGTCACATCTGCATCAGAGGTTCTGCTTCGAGCCTCCATCGCAGAGGTGACACCAACAGTGCCTGACAGACCCCATTAAATACAATGGGTCCAACTGGTGTCCATTGTGGTGTCAATCATTTTGAGAATAAGATTATTTCTCCACTGCATAGGGTTACGATCGTATCTTCGGTGCTTTTATTTTTTAAAAAGCGCCGAAGATACGATCGTTCCTGTGGCCCCATAGGCGGCAACAGAAAAGAAGAGCTGTAGTCTTTTCTCCGCTTGGCTTCTGGCGCCGACGCATTATACAACATGTTATATAATACACCTGCGCTTTTAGTTTTCTTGCCGTCTTCCCATACAATTCAATTGTATGGGTGACGGCAAAAAAACGAGAAGCGACCGCAGTTTATGTACAAAGCGTGACAAAAACCGTGGTTCTGCATCGGGCCATTTTTTTGTCCGATGCAGTGTAGACATAGCCTAAAAATATCACTGTATGCTATGCTATTTTATTCATAATTTTTTATGGAATCTGGGTCTAGGGCTCTGAACAGAACCTCAGTCACCGTCAAATTGTATAAATTTTGTCAGTGTTCAAAGAGTATTTCCAAAGTTTATCATTTTTTTTAAAGTTGATTTCTGTGATTAAAATATATGAAAAAAGGTTAGATTGGTGGTATAGGGTGCCAATGATTCTCCATAAATGGTTCCCAGCGGTTCCAAACACTTGCTGGCGCTGTGGGAAACATGTGGGTTCCATGGTGCACATCTGGTGGGACCTGCTCATCACACATTCCGAAATATCCGCTCCATTAATACTCAGGAACTCACAGACACCATACAGTCCTCACTGCCCCCAATCTCCTCCCTCTCCTGTCCTGACCAGGCTGTCAAACGTTACAATGAAACTCTCACAACCACCCTGGACATGTTGGCACCACTCACACACCGCACCACCAGAGTCAGATGCCCGCAGCCTTGGCACACACCTCAGACTCGTTTTCTCCAGCGATGTTCTAGGTGTGCTGAGCGGCTGTGGAGAAAGTCAAAGCTACCTGCAGACTTTCTCCACTACAAATTCATGCTCAGGACTTATCACACTGCCCTTCACTGCGCCAAACAAAAATATTTCACCTCCCTCATCTCAACACTACACAACAACCCAAAACGCCTCTTTGACACCTTCCACTCCCTCCTAAGGCCTAAAGCTCAGGCTCCGGTCACTGACCTCTGTGCTGAAGACCTGGCCACTCACTTCAAAGACAAAATTGAAAATATCCGGCAAAACATCACATCACAATCCCCAAATAATACCCATCCTGTCCCTCCCCGCACGTCCCCTAATCTACTCTCAGCCCTTGACCCGACGACAGAGGAAGAAGTGTCCAGGCTTCTCCTGTCTGCGCGCCCCACCACATGCTCTACTGACCCCATTCCATCCCACCTCGTCCAGTCTATTTCTCCAGCTGTCCTCTCTCACCTTACTGCTATCTGTAACCTCTCTCTCTCCACTGGGATCTTTCCATCTTCCTTCAAACACGCCATCATAACCCCTTTACTAAAAAAGCCCTCTCTGGACCCATCCTGTGCTGCCAACTACCGACCAGTCTCTAACCTGCCCTTCATCTCCTGGAACGCTTGGTCTACTCTCGCCTAATCCGCTATCTCTCCACTAACTCTCTTCTTGACCCTCTGCAATCAGGTTTCCGCACCCTACACTCCACGGAAACTGCCTTAGTTAAAGTCTCAAATGACCTCCTAACAGCAAAATCTCAGGGTAACTACTCCTTGCTGCTTCTCTTGGATCTCTCTGCAGCATTTGACACTGTTGATCACCAACTTCTCCTCCGCATGCTCAGCACCATTGGCCTCCAGGACACCGCTCTCGCTTGGTTCTCGTCCTACCTCTCTGACCGCTCCTTCAGTGTCTCATTTTCCGGTTCGACCTCCTCTCCTCTTCCTCTTGCTGTTGGAGTTCCTCAGGGATCAGTTCTAGGTCCTCTCCTCTTTTCATTGTATACAGCCCCCATTGGACAAACCATCAGTAGATTTGGCTTCCAGTACCATCTCTATGCGGATGACACCCAATTATACACCTCCTCCGTGACATCACTCCAGCCCTGCTACAAAACACCAGTGACTGTCTGTCCGCTGTCTCTGACATCATGTCCTCTCTCCATCTGAAACTAAACCTTACTAACACTGAACTTCTTATCTTTCCACCATCTACTAACCAACCCCACCCTGCTATTTCTGTTTCTGTATGTGGTACCACCATTTCTCCTAGGCAGCAGGCCCGCTGTCTTGGGGTTATATTAGATTCTGATCTGACGTTCACCCCATTATATCCAATCCCTTGCCCGCTCCTGTCACCTGCACCTCAAGAATATCTCCAAAATCCGTCCGTTTCTCACTGTGGAAACAACTCAAACTCTCATTACTGCTCTTATTCTTTCTCGTCTTGATACTGCAACTCCTTGCTTATCGGTCTCCCTCTCTGCAAACTCCCCCTCTCCAATCTGTCCTGAATGCAACAGCCAGGCTCATCTTTCTCTCCAGCCGCTATACTGACGCCTCTACCCTGTGTCAGTCACTGCACTGGTTGCCCATCCAGTACAGGATACAGTATAAACTCATCACTCTCACCCATAAAGCTCTCCACAACGCTGCACCCCCTACATCACCTCCCTCGTCTCTGTCTACCACAGCTCTCTCCGCTCTGCTGCTGATATCAGGTTACACTCATCAATCATCCGAACCTCTCATGCCCGCCTACAAGATTTCACACGTGCAGCACCAATTCTCTGGAATATGCTACGCGGGCGATCAGGCACATTCACAACCCTCACAGTTTTAAGAGGGCCCTGAAGATACATCTTCTCGGTCTGGCCCACCAAGATCCCTAACTGCTATCACACACATATGTCACTCCCTACACTAGGGCACTCACAGGCACTTATCTGTATATAGATGTACTGTCTGGGTGGCAGGTTCATCCATTTTTCATGTAAACCACCCCCTATTTATGAAACATGGCCGAACCATTGTAAAATTGGCACTTCTTACCGTATGTTTCACCCATACACCCTAATAGATTGTAAGCTGTCACGAGCTGGGACCTCACACGTTTTGTCTCATTTGAATGTACTTTTAATGTGTAATGTCTGTATGTTTACCCTTGAATTTGTAAAGTGCTGCAGAATACGTTGGCGCTATAGAAATAAAGATTATTATTATTATTATTATTTTTGGACGTCCGTCCAGAGAATTATCACATTGATCACTGATGTCTCGGTTCTTGACTCTGCAGAGGCCTTTCTACTCTTTATGTTTGATTTCCCAGTTTCTTAATATAAAAAATCTATTCTTAGCCACTTGCTTCAGGCCGCCAAAACGGTTATCCCTAAGAGGTGGAAATCTTCGATTGCCCCTTCTACTGAAGATTGGTATAATGAAATCAATTTTATATGTAGAATGGAGGAGTTGCTGGCCCACACCCCTACTCAGTTACTTTGATTTAATAAAACATGGTTCTACTGGTTCACGTTCAAGTCTTCCACCTCTTATCTGCTATCCTAGGGGCGGAACCCTTGGGACAAGCGGGTGGCCTTCGTGTTGGATGGGGTCTGCTTGGATTCTTTCTTTTGGCCAGAAGGCCGCCCTCAAGTGCTGGAATCGTTTGCTGTCGTCTTTTGGACAAGGCTGCGACCTATGTGTATCCTATTTGTTGTTCTACTAGTCTTTTCTTTGTATTTGTCTTATGTTGTTGGTCCCCCCTTCCGTGTCTGTTTTGTCTGTCTGTTGTCTATTTTGGGCCTCAATTGCTTCACAGCAGGGGGTTATTTGAGGTATGCGCACGTATAATGCCGAGCTTTATTTTTTGGTTTTAAAGTTGCATACCTTACTTTTAGTACTAATAGTACTGGGCTGTCTTATGGACAGCTCGAGCGCATTGCAATTTCTAGTTATGTAATTGTTTTTTTTATATGATCTGTATGGTTTTTCATTTGCTTTGTACTGCATGGTCTTTGTTATATATTGCATGCATATGCCTTGTTTTGCATTTTCTACTTAAATAAACTTTTTTTCGGAATTTAAAAAAAAGAAAGGTTAGATTGGCTCCTTAGATAAGCGAAGGTGCAGATGAAAGCTTTTAAAACACAAAGAAATCAAAAAAGTTGTGAAATTTTGCTTCGACAACCTATTCAGTAAAGCAATAAAAGGTATAACTCTGACTAAAAACCATGTACTGTCAACAATGGCTACATTACTCTACATTCAAGAAGAATAAGTTAAACAAAAAAAGTTAAACAAAAAAAATTATTCTGGAGCATCTTATCCTATAACTATGTATTGTGTTGCTTCTGTAATTCCTTTTAGAAATTTATTGTTGAATAATTCCACTGTGCATTACCATTCTAGTTTTCAAGTTAGGTGTACTTTTTATTATTTTATTTTTTGAAAAAAAATTAAGCATTTTTAATTTTTTCCTTATATTTTTAAATCCTGTTATGGTACCAGACCTAGAAATCACTTAAGGACTGATTTAATATACTGAAATACATCTGTTGCAGCAGGATAGCAGCTGTATGTTTCTAATGACATGGGCCTAGTTCTGCAGCCGCTGCCATTTAAGCATTGTAAATAGTGATGAGCGATTACGTTGACTAACGTCATCGGGTCGATAGTCGATATCGGCAATCAAGACGATTTCCGATAGTCGATAATAGATTATCGCCGATGACCATTAAAGTCTATGGGAGAGCAACAACACCTTCATTCTTACACCCTAACAGGGCTGGAGAAGCTGGAATTAACATCCAAAACAGTCAAATGGGGTACGTGCTACATCTTAGGCAACACACTTTTGGTTATAAAGCCACAGAAAAAAGGCCAGACCATTTACTATCCCGTCTTGTACCACAGCATGACCCTTAAACCTGCATGACCCACAAATTAAAAAGTGCCAGAAGGCAGTATGATTTGAACCTCATTTTACTTGAACTGGACATTGAATATCCCTGTCCTGGAACGCAGCATGACCCCAAACCTGCTGAAACCCCCCGATTTAAAAAGTACCGGAAAAAGGAGTCTTTCAACTACCATTTTAGTTTCACTGGACATAGACTATACCTGTCCTGTACCGCAGAATGGGCCCTTAAAACCTGTATGACCCACAGATAAAAAGTGCTGGAAAGGAGTCTTTGAAAAACCATTTTTTTTTCAGGGCATTGACTATATCTGTCCGTTAAAGTGA
>JAODAL010074384.1:0-14390 GCA_025379985.1 Phyllomedusa bahiana
GTTTTCCCCTATCCCCGGGTCTGTGCCCCCCGTCCCGCCATAGTTCGGAGTCCCGGCTGCTTTGCCCCGGTCCCCCTGATCAGGTGTCCCCCTTGCGTGCCCTGGCTCCGCCATAATCAGGATCCCGGTGCTGTCCCCGTCCCCCATAGTTTCCCCCGGGTGCGTGCCCGGGCCCCCCCCCTGTTTCGTACCCCCTGTTGGCCCGGTTTCCCCCAAAGAAATTTTGGTTGCCCCCGGTCTGTTTTTCGCCCTTTTGGGGTCCCCCCTTTCCCCTTCCCCCCCTTTTTTGTGCTTTTTTCCCGATTTTTCGTTGTCCCGGGTTCTGTGCCCTCGGAGTCCCCCTCTGGGCCCTTCCGCCATTTTCATTCCCCCCTTTTCCCCTTTTCCCCTTTCGGTTGGCTGCTGTGCCCTGGTCCCCCCCCTAGTCTTTCCCGGTCTTTGGTTTCCCCTGTCAGTTTTCCCGCTCTTGGCCCTCGGCCCCCGCCCCTTCTCCCCCCTGTTTTTTTTCCCCCCTTGCCCCTTCCCCCTTTCGGGATCCCCCTGCTTTCCCCTTTTTCTCCCCTGGATCTATTTCCCGGGTTGTTTGCCCCTTTTCCGGCGCCCCTTTGCCTTTCAATCCCGCTGCTTCCCCTTCCCGCCTTAAGGGCCCCGCTTTTTCCCTTATGGCTCTTCCCGGCCCCCCTAATCGTAGTGGCTGCTTGCCCCGGGGCCCGCCCTGCAGGTATCCCCCCGGGGTTTTTTCCCCCATTTTCAGGGGGTCCCCGGGTGTGGGTGCCTCGGATTCCCCCTGCGTCCCCGGTTTCCCCCAAGCAGTTTCCGGCTCTTTGGGCCCCGCCCTGTCATAGCCGGCTGGTCCCCGGTGTCCCGGTGCGTGCCCCCGGGCCCCCGCCATGTCGGGAGTCCCGGTGTGTGCCCGTCTCGCCATAGTTCAGGTAGTCCCCGGGTGCTGTGCCCGGTCTCCGCCATAGTTTAGGTAAATCCGGCTGCTGTCCCCGGTCTCCGCCATTTAGATCAGGTAGTCCCCGGGTGCTGTGCCCTGGTGCCGCCCTAGATCAGGTAGTCCCGGTGCTGTGCCCTGGTCTCCGCCATAGATCAGGGAGTCCCGGTTTCTGTGCCTGGTCTCCGCCATAGTCAGGTAGTCCGGCTGCTGTGCCCTGGTTCGCCAAATTTGTCGGTTGAGTCCCCGGGTGCTGTTCCCTGGGCTCCCCCATAGATTTAGGTAGTCCCGGCTGTGGCCCTGGTTCCCCCTGTAGTAGTCCCGGCTGCTGTGCCTCCTGGTGCTCCGCCAAAAGATCAGGTAGTCCCCGGGTGCTGTGCCCTGGTCCCGCCATAGTTTAGGTAGTCCCGTGCTGTGCCCCGGTTCCGCCATTGTCAGGTTTGTCCGGCTGCTGTTTCCCTCGGTAGTTCCCCGGCTGCTGTGCCCTGGTCTCCGCCATAGATCAGGTAGTCCCGGCTGCTGTGCCCTGGTCTCGCCATAGATCAGGTTTGTCCCGGGCTGCTCGGGGCCTGCTGGTGCCCGCCATAGTTTAGGTAGTCGGTGCTGTGCCCCGGTCTCCGCCATTGTCAGGGTAGTCTCCGGCTGCTGTGCCCTGTCTCCGCAAGTTTAGGGAGTCCGTGCTGCTGTGCCTGGTCCCCGCCATAGGGATCAGTGTCCTCGGTGAGTCCCGGGCTGCTAGTCAGGTGCCCGGCTGCCTTTTGCCTGGTCTCCCATAACATAGTCCGGCTGCTGTCCCTTTCCTATAGTCAGGTAGTCCCCGGGGCGTCCCTGGTTCCCGGGGCCTGTGCCCAGTTTGTCGGCTTCTGTGCCCTTTCCGCCATAGTCAGGTTTTTCCCCGCTCTGTGCTGAGTTAGTCTCCGGATAGTAGTAGCCCTGCTGGCCGGTCCGCCATGTCAGGAGCGTGCGTGCCCTGGTTCCCGCCTGTCCATAGTCCCCGGGTGCTGTGCCTGGGGTTTTCCCCATTTGTTCGGTACCCTGCTGACGGTCTCCCATAATCGGTAAATCCGGCTGCTGTGCCCTGGTCTCCCCTAGTTTTGGTAGTCCGGGGTGCTGTGCCCCTGGTCTTTCCGCCCTAGTTCAGGTAGTCCCGCTGCTGTGCCTGGTCTCCGCCATAGTCAGGTAGTCGGCTTGTGTGCCCGATTGTCAGGTAGTCCGGCTGCTGTGCCCCGGTTCCGCATAGATAGGTTAGTCCCCGGGTGCCTTGTGCCTGGTCTTCCATGTAGGTAGTCCCGGGGGTGTTGCCCTCTGTAGGGGACGGCTGTGTGCCTGGGTAGTTAGGATTCCCCGGGTGTTGATGTGGGAGTCCGGTGCTGTGCCCTGGTCTCCGCCATAGCAGGTAGCCCCCTGCGTCCCTGGTTTCCCCCATAAAAGGTAGTCCCCGGCCTGCTGTGCCCTGGTTTCCCGCCATAGTTAGGTTTGTCCCGGTGCTGGACCCCCGGTAGGGGTTCGGTGTGTCCCCGGTTGGCCCTAGTTTAGGTAGTCCTGCGTGCCCCGGTCCGCCTTTGATAGGGATCCCTGCTGTTCCCTTCCGCCATGTCAGTAGTCCGGCGCTGTGCCCGGGGGTATGGGGCCCCGCCCTGATCAGGTTGTCCGGGTGTCCCTGGGGCCCCCCCATGTCAGGGTCCCCCCTGCTGTGCGGTCCCGCCTTGTCAGGTAGTCCGGTGCTGGCCCTGGTCCGCCATAGTCAGGGAGTCCCGGGGCTTGCCCTGGGGCTCCGCCATAGATCATAGCCCTGTGTGCCCCGGTCCCCCTAGATCAGGTAGTCCCCGGTGCTGTGCCCCGGGTTTCCCTGTGTTGGCCCTGGTGCCCCCCGATAGGGTTCCCCCCTGCTGTGCCTGGTTCCGCCAAGTTTAGGGAGTCGGTGCTGTGCCTGGTCCGCCTAGATCAGGTAGTCCCGGTGCTGTGCCTGGTCTCCCATAGTTTAGGAAATCCCGGGGGCTGTTGGGCCCCCATTGGTAGTCCGGCTGTGTGCCTGGTCCCCATAGATCAGGTAGTCCCGGTGCTGTGCCCCGGGCCCGCCCTAGTCATTGTCCCGGTGCTGTGCCCCGGTCTCCCCCATAGTCAGGTAGTCCCCCCTGCTGTGCCCCGGGCTCCGCCAAGATGTAGTCCGGCTGCGTGCCCCGGGTCTCCGCCATAGTTTAGGTAAAATCCCCCTGTGGCCCTGGTTTCCCTGTTGGGCCCCCCGGGTGGGGCCCTTTTGGGCTGCCTTTTTAGTAGTCCGGCGCTGTCCCCGGTCCCGCCCTAGTTTTAGGTAGTCCGGTGCTGTGCCCTGGTTGCATATTCGGTAGTCCCCGGGGCTTTCTGGCCGCCTGTCAGTGTCCCGGCTGTGTGCCCCTTTCCCCTTGCCCCCGCCATGTTTAGGGAGTCCGGCGCTTCCCGGGCCTCCATGCAGGTAGTCCCGGCTGCTGTCCCTCGGTTTGTCCCCCCCGCTGTGCCCCGGTCTCCCCCAAGTTTTTGGGGTGGGGGCTTGTGCCCTTTTTCCCCCATAGTAGGTAGTCCCGGGCGTGTGGTCCGCCATAGTCAGGTGGGCCCCGGTGCTGTGCCCCGGCCATAGATAGTAGTCCCCGGGTGCTTTGCCCCGGTCCCGCCTAGTCAGGTGTCCCCGGTGCTGTGCCCCGGTGCCCGGGTCGCGGCCGTGCTTGGCTCGTGTTCTCCCAGCTCTGATAATCTATCCTTGTTCATATCTGCTGAGCCCACAGATTCAAACCATGTGCCCCTGCCACCCGCTGCCGTGCACGGGGCCCCCTGGTGGACGTCCCATCAGGCGGGAGCGGCCATGGTGCCAATTAGCGAACCCTCCATCCTTGTAGCCGGTTATCATTTCCCAGAGAACATTTGGTTTTCCAGCCCTGGTGATGATTAAAACAATCAGGGATGTTTATGGAGCTCGCTGCAAAAAGGAGGCCATAAAAATACCAGCGAAGAGCTGGAGACGGGAAATACTACTGAGTATCTAAGCCTGTCCTGTATAATACCATCTGCTGAGCCGTGTATCTAATCCTATCCTGTGTGATACCATCTGCTGAGCTGTGTATCTAATCCTATCCTGTGTGATACCGTCTGCTGAGCGTGTATCTAATCCTATCCTTTATGGAGAAAAGACAAAGCAGTGCAGCCGGGTCCATTTTGTTTTTGTCTCCATTTGTGGCTTTTTCTCCTACCGTCATCCGTGCGGAGCACCAGGACAATCGGCCGTTAGTAAGGGCTTCGGGTATAAATAGCCCTTTCAAGCGCTTATGAGTTTGTGCTCTACATTAAAGCGCAACACTAGAAGGTGAGAATATTTTCTCTTCTTTTCCTTTTATAGTTCAATATAACGCTATTGTGCGCCCCCTTTCTTTTTTCCTTTTTGCATAATCCTATCCTTTGTGAGACCGTCGGCTGAGCCGTGTATCTAATCCTATCCTGTGTGATACTGTCTGCTGAGCTGTGTATCTAATCCTATCCTGTGTGATACCGTCTGCTGAGCTGTGTATCTAATCCTATCCTGTGTGATACCGTCTGCTGAGCTGTGTATCTAATCTATCCTGTGTGATACTGTCTGCTGAGCTGTGTATCTAATCCTATCCTGTGTGATACCGTCTGCTGAGCTGTGCATCTAATCCTATCCTGTGTGATACTGTCTGCTGAGCTGTGTATCTAATCTATCCTGTGTGATACCGTCTGCTGAGCTGTGTATCTAATCCTATTTCCTGTGTGATACTGTCTGCTGAGCTGTGTATCTAATCCTATCCTGTGTGATACCGTCTGCTGAGCTGTGTATCTAATCCTGTCCTGTGTGATACTGTTGCTGAGCTGTGTATCTAATCCTATCCTGTGTGATACCTCTGCTGAGCTCGTATTCTAAACCCATCCTGTGTGATACGTCTGCTGAGCTGTGTTAATCCTATCCTGTGTGATACAGTCTGCTCAGCTGTGTATCTGATCCTATCCTGTGTGATACTGTCGTCTGAGCTGTGTATCTAATCCTCTCCAGTGTGATACCGTCTGAAGAGCTGTGTATCTAATCCTATCCTGTGTGATACTGTATGCTGAGCTGTGTATCTAATTCCCATCTTTGTGATACCGTTTTGCTGAGCGTGTATTTTAATCCTATCCTGTGTGATACTGTCTGCTGAGCTGTGTATCTAATCCTATCCTGTTTTGATACCCTCTGCTGAGCTGTGTATCTAATCCTGTCTGTGTGATACGTCTGCTGAGCTGTGTATCTAATCCTTATCCTGTGTGATACCTCTGCTGAGCTGCGTATCTAAACCTATCCTGTGTGATTACTGTCTGCTGAGCTGTGTATCTAATCCCATCCTGTGTGACACTCTGCTTAGCTGTGTATCTAATCCCTCCTGTGTGATACCGTCACAGAGCCGCTGTATCTAATCCATCCTGTGTGATACTGTCTTTCTGAGCTGTGTATCTAATACTATCCTGTGTGATACTGTCTGCTGAGCTGTGTATCTAATCTATCCTGTGTGATACTGTCTGCTGAGCTGTGTATCTAATCCTATCCTGTGTGATACTGTCTGATGAGCCCTGTATCTAATCTTATCCTGTGTGATACCCTCTGCTGAGCTGTGTATCTAATCCCCTCCTGTGTGGTACTCTGCTGAGATGTATAGCTAAACCCCTCCTCTGTGATACCGTCAGCTGAGCCGTGTATCTAATCCTATCCTGTGTGATACCGTCTGCTGAGCCCTATATCTAATCCTATCCTGTGTGATACCGTCCCGCTTTATCTGTGTATCTAATCCATCCTGTGTGATACTGTCTGCTGAGCTGTGTATCTAAACCTATCCTGTGTGATCCATCTGCTGAGCTGTGTATCTGAAACCTATCCCGTGTGATTTCTGTCTGCTGAGCTGTGTATTGAATCTATCCTGTGTGATCCCTCTGCTGAGTCATGTATCTAAGCCCGTCACGTGTGATACCCTCTGCTGAGTCATGTATCTAAGCCCGTCACGTGTGATACCCTCTGCTGAGCTGTGTATCTAATCCTATCCCGTGTGATACCGTCTGCTGATCTGTGTATCTAATCAATCCTGTGTGATACCGTCTGCTGAGTGTGTATCTAATCCTATCCTGTGTGATACCGTCTGCTGAGCTGTGTATCTAATTTCCCATCCTGTGTGATACCGTCTGCTGAGCAGTGTATCTAATCCTATCCTGTGTTATACCGTCTGCCGATCTGTGTATCTAATCCTATCCTGTGTGATACCGTCTGCTGAGCTGTGTATGTAATCCTCTCCTGTATGATACATTTTGCTGAGCTGTGTATCTAATCCTATCCTGTGTGATACCCTCTGCTGGTTCGGGCCCCTTTGCAGCCGCTCGGGGTGTGGGCTGTAACCCTGCAGGACACAGTTTGTCGGAGCGTGTCCTCGGGGCGATGTTTTATGAAACTGTGAGCTGGGACTGGCTTGTGTTTAAGTCGTCTGGAAGGGGGTGCCATTCTGTGAGGCGGGGTCCACCTGCATCCATGGTAGCTGCCGAGGTCAGCGCTGTATGTTCTGCAGGCCGAGCCCGTAATATGGATATAATCGTACAGTCGCCGGAGCTGAACTCTCCCCATGTGCTCAGGCGCTGTTCACACTGCCGCCCGGCGTCCATGACTGCTGATGTAGGTGCAGGCGATGGAGGCGCTGACAGGGTGAGAGCACAGCCTGTGGGGGGTTTGATGGGATATCCCTGGGATACGCTGTCAGTGCGGGGCCCCAGAGCTGGAATCTCCAGAGGGGGCCCCCGAAAGCTCTCCCTTCTGAATGGAGAAGTGGCTGTGCCTGCGCTTACACTCCAATCATTTCAATGGGAGTTCCTGGGATGAGGAGCGGTTGCCAGCATGGTCACCTCCATTCAGAATGGGCAGTTTATTGGGGCTGCACTGATCTCCAGAACAGACCCCAAAACATGGAGGCTGTGCAGTGTCTTCATTCTGAACAGTCAGTTCCAGGGGCTGCACCTACAGTGAAGGAAATAAGTATTTGACCCCTTGCTGATCGTGCAGGTTTCCCACTAACAAAGATATGAACAGTCTATAATTTTAAGGGTGGGTTAATTTTAATATTGAGAGATAGAAAATCAAATAATGCAGAAATCCCTTGTATAAATTTATTTGATTTGCAGTGAGAAATAAGTATTGGATCCCTCTGGTAAACAAGACTTAATACTTGGTGGTAAAACCCTTGTTGGCAAGCACAGCAGTCAGATGTTTTTTGTAGTTGATGATGAGGTTTGCGCACAGGTCAGGAGGAATTTTGCTCCACTCCTCTTTGCAGATAATCTCTAAATCATCATGAAGATTTTGAGGCTGTCGCTTGGCAGCTCGGAGCTTCAACTCCTTTCTATGGGATGAAGGTCTGGAGACTGGCTAGGCCACTCCATGACCTTAATGTGCTTCTTTTTGAGCCACTCCTTTGTTACCTTGGCTGTATGTTTTGGGTCATTGTCTTGCTGGAAGACCCGGCCACCACCCATTTTTAATGTCCTGGTGGAGGGAAGGAGGTTGTCACTCAGGATTTTACGGTCCATGGCTCCATCCATTCTCCCATTGATGCGGTGAAGTAGTCCTGTGCCCTTAGCAGAGAAACACCCCCAAAACATCATGTTTCCCCCTCCATGCTTGACAGTGGGGACGGTGTTCTTTGGGTCATAGGCAGCATTTCTCTTCCTCCAAACACAGCGAGTTGAGTTAATGCCAAAGAGCTCAGTTTTTGTCTCATCCGACCCCAGCACCATCCCCCTATAAATCCCAGAATCCTCCAGGTGTTCATTGTCACACTATAGGCGGGCCTGCACATACGTCTTCTTGAGCAGGGGGACCTTGCGGGCACTGCAGGATTGTAATGTGTTACCAATGGTTTTCTTGGTGACTGTGGTCCCAGCTGCCTTGAGATCAGTTCCCCCCGTGTAGTTTTAGGCTGATCTCTCACCTTCCTCATGATCCAGGATCCCCCACGAGGTGAGATTTTGCAGGTGCCCCAGATCGATGGCGACTGACAGTCATTTTGTATTTCTTCCATTTTCTTACTATTGCACCAGCAGTCGTCTCCTTCTCACCCAGCGTCTTACTTATGGTTTTGTAGCCCATTCCAGCTTTGTGCAGGTCTATGATCTTGTCCCTGACATCCTTAGAAAGCTCTTTGGTCTTGCCCATGTTGTAGAGGTCAGAGTCTGACTGATTGAGTCTTTTATAAAGGTGACTATGTAAGACAGCGTCTGTAATGCAGGGAACGAGGGGATTAGGAGTCTAACTGGTCTGTAGGAGCCAGAACTCTTAATGGTTGGTCGGGGGTCAAATACTTATTTCTCTCAGCAAAATGCAAATATATTTATATCATTTGTACAATGTGATTTTCTGGATTTTATTCTGGATATTCTCTCTCTCTATGTTACAATTAACCTCCCCTTAAAATTATAGACTGTTCATGTCTTTGTCAGTGGGAAACTTACACAATCAGCGAGGGGTCAAATACTTAATTCCTTCACTGTATCTCCAGAACGGACCCCCGAAACATGGAGGTGCGCAGTCTCTTCTTCATTCAGTACCGTTCCGGGGGCCCTTCATGCAGATCGGTGGGACCCGCTCCTATCTTTATTAAGGGGGTATCCTATTGATTTCCCATCAGTCTCTGTGGTCATTTTTAACCCCTTAGGGCCTGTCCACACGCCGAATGTCAAAATACTCTTCGGATTCCGATTCCTTTAAAATGAATTTTAGGTCGTTGTTCACCTGTCGGATTTACAGTGAGGAAGCGGCTCCCATTCATCTCTATGGGGTTTTGGATGCAGATCTGACAGACAAATTTTTGGGACGTGCTTTTTTTTTTTTTTTTTTTGCCTAAAATACTGCGGAAGAATGAACGTGATCACATTTTTCGGAAAAAACTGCGGTTTTGAGATCTGACCTCAAGTAAATCCGAGTCATTTGGACTGCAGCGCGGAGTTCTCTATTGAGGTCTATGGGGAGGGATTTACTGTCGGTTTTTGATGGTTTTGAAAATCCAAATCCGGGTCATAAACTGCCTGGAAATCCTTGTCGTGTGGACGGAGCTGCGGGCCGCGCCCAAAAGCCCTTTTTTTTTCAGATTTGACCTCCTTGCGTTTCAACAGTCATAACTTTTTACTTATTTTTTCAGCAACCTAGTTGTAGAAGGATTTGTTTTTTTTTTCTATAGATGAAGCTGTATTTTTGGAGACCTTGTATGAGTTTACGTTGAAATGACTGCAGAATAAAAATAAAAAAGTTTATGTAGTTGACGTGTAGTTCTCAGTCTATTTTTACTGACATGTAGTTCTCAATGTATTTTTGCTGACGTGTAGTTCTCAATCTAGATTTACTGACAAGTAGTTCTCAAGCTTTTTTTTTTTTTTACTGACCATTCTCAATGTATTTTTAATGACGTGTAGTACTCAGTGTACTTTTACTGACATGTAGTTCTCAGTGTATCTTTACTGACGTGTAGCTCTCAATGTATTTCTACTGACTTGTAGTTCTCAATGTAGTTTTACTGACGTGTAGCACTCCATCTAGATTTACTAACATGTAGTTCTCAATGTATATATATTGACGTGTAGCTCTCCATTTTAGATTTCTTGACATGCAGTTCTCAATCTAGATTTCATGATGTGTAGTTCTCAGTCTATATTTACTGACGCGTCGTTCTCAGTCTAGATTTACTGACGTGTAGTTCAGATCTGAACTGCGTTAAAGTGAGAGCCGCAGCAGAAAATCGAGGATGAATTTCAGGTCCATATCAAAATAGATATAATACACAGTTTGAGCGTCACCGTCATAGGTAGAAATCTGGTCAGTCCTAATCCTGCCAATTTCGGGTCTCCGACAGTTGTCTCAAGTCTAGACAACGCTCTGTGAGCTGAATTGTCTGGAATGCAAATTGTTGCATCTTACCTGCAATTATACAGTGTAGCAAACGATCAGCTCTGTAAAGACTGGTGCGGAGGAGGAGTGTGCACCTCACACTGGGTACAGTTCCAGCAAACTCCTGCCAGTGACCGGTATTGGGTCTGTTCGGTTGTAGGAAGTACAGAGAGATTGCTTCCAGTCCGTGACCGCCAGAGCTGTGGAGTCGGTGGCTATTTTGCAGGAGTCGGAGTCGTCATAAAATGGACCGACTCCGACTCCCAAAATATATAATAAGTTGGTCCAGTTAGTTCGATGCAAAGAGCAGGAGGAGTTGGGTCCGGCCGGTGCTACTACTCCCATATCTTCAGCCTCATCACATGAGGAGTGTAATTGATGACATGGAGCGGGCAAAGCGCTGCCCCAGGGGAAAAGATCCCGCTCCCAGGGCAAACAGGTTTCAGCAACATTTTTCACCTGCTTTCAAAGAAGTAGAAGAGTTTAACCATTCATCAAAACGGTCTGTGGCTGAGGCAGTTCCTTTATACCCTGACATTGTTAGAGATGTTGCCCCTGTGGTCACCGCTTTGCCACCAACACAAGTTAGTGTAGAGAGGCCGTTCGTAGCCTGGAAATAATGAGATCAGATGTGAGGTCATGTATGCAGGATCTGATGGAGGCAATACTATTTCTCAGAACAAATTCAGAGACTCCACGAATGTTCCTGCAGTGTTTTGCATATTTATAATTTTTTTGTGTTCTAAAGTCATATCCAATAAATATATGTTACACTGACAAGCAAAATGGTAACAATAATTTGAATTTGTGACTTTCAGGTTCCATATCTCACCATCCACTACAGCTTTGTACATGAGGCTACTGTAATTTTATATACAGTCATCTTACATCTTATACATAAATTTGACTTGCAAGTATTTAGCATCTGCTTAGTTCTGCAGATTCTTTCCTGTAACTGAATTGTTACCGTTTTGCTCATAAAAATCAAAATGTTTATTATTTTGTTAGTATTTGGGAAATCCACCTTTGGTTTTCAATCTCCTGAATCCTTCTGGGCTCTGGATCAGATTCAACATGCTGACTCATCACAATCTGCTCCCAGGTCTCTTCTACACATTCCCAATGTTGGTGCAGACTGGACTTGGATACAAATACAGCTTTTTCTTCAACTCTACCCACAAGTGTTCAAAAGATCAAAACATTGTTACCCTTTTGCTTGTCAGTGTCTGTTCTACCTAAATAGCTTGATTATTGTATCATAAGGTGATAAACAGCCGGATGTGACCATTTTACTACAGTAAAGTTATCACTTAAACATGCGCCGAGTATGAGGGAGTCAGGAGTTTGGGAAATTGAGGAGTCGGGGCTTCGGCTTGCCGACTCCACAGCCCTGGTGACAGCAAGCAGAGATGCTGAACACAACATTAAGAGCTTAGGAAATGCAGAACTTTTCGTTAGACAGTAATTGCCAAAGAGTAACAAACACATGGCTGCCTCCTTGTAGAATCTGCCCCAATCGTGCCCATGGACCTGATCTGGTAGTCGCTGATAGCAGGCTGAGCTGCAGTACCACACACAGCCCATGGACAAGGAGGGCGCTGCTCCAACAAGGACAGAGGCAGTTGTTTTTATATTTTTTATTTTGAGGGGTGTGGGGGTTAACAATGAATAGATAGAATAATAGTTATGAGATGGATGAATATCTCTCGTTTGATTTCTTTCCTTGTGTGGATTAGACGGGTTGTTACCGACATCTGGGGAGAAATTCAGGTCAATAGCAGCTTTAGAAATACTTCAATACTTATTTCATCCAGTGTAGGTAGATAAAAAATGGATAGATAAATAGTTATGAGATAGAAGCTTAGATATGGGATAGATAATAATAATAATCTTTATTTCTATAGCGCCAACATATTCCGCAGCACTTTACAAATTCAAGGGTAAACATACAGTCATTACACATTAAAAGTACTTACAAATGAAAACACAAGGTGTGGGGGCCCCTGCTCGGTAGAAGCTTACAACTATTAGGGTGTAAATGGTGAAACATACGGTAAGAAGTGCCAAGTTTACAATGGTCCGGCCATGTTTCATAAATAGGGGGTGGTTTACATGAAAAATGGATGAACCTGCCACCCTGACTGTACATCTATATACAGATGAATATGTGAGGGATGGATAGATAGATAGATAGATATGTAGATAGATAGATATGAGAGAGAGAGAGAGATAGATATGAGAGAGAGAGAGAGAGAGATATGAGAGAGAGAGAGAGATATGAGAGAGAGAGATATGAGAGAGATATGAGAGAGAGAGAGAGATATGAGAGAGATATGAGAGAGAGAGAGATATGAGAGAGAGAGAGAGATATGAGAGAGAGAGAGAGATATGAGAGAGAGAGAGAGATATGAGAGAGAGAGAGAGATATGAGAGAGAGAGATATGAGAGAGAGAGAGAGATATGAGAGAGAGAGAGAGATATGAGAGAGAGAGAGAGAGAGATATGAGAGAGAGAGAGAGAGATATGAGAGAGAGAGAGAGAGATATGAGAGAGAGAGAGAGAGATAGAGAGAGAGAGAGAGATAGATATGAGAGAGATAAATAGATAGATATGAGAGATAAATAGATAGATATGAGAGAGGTAGGAGAAAGATAGGAGAGAGGTAGGAGATAGGAGGTAGAGAGATTGATAGATATGAGAGAGATTGATAGATATGAGAGAGAGAGATTGATAGATAGGAGAGAGAGATATGAGAGAGAGAAGAGAGATATGAGAGAGAGATAGATATGAAAAGGGTAGAATAGGGAGGTAGAGAATAGATAAATAGTAGATAAGTAGATATGAATGGATGGGTAGGTAGATGAGTAGGAGATTTAACATGGATAAGTAGATATGAGATGGATGGAAGTAGAAAGGAAGATTTGAGATGGACAGATGGGTGGGTGGTAGATAAAGGATGATGGAGAGGTAGGAATATAGATAGTTTAAGATGGATGGAGAGATAGATATACAGATAGGGATTAGAGTATGTGGATAGATATGGGATGAATGGATGATTGTAGATAGAACATGTAAATAAGGTGAAGGAAATAAGTATTTGACCCCTTGCTGATAGTGAAAGTGTTCCCACTGAAAAAGATATGAACAGTATATAATTTTAAGGGGAGGTTAATTTAACATTGAGATAGAATATCCAGAATAAAATCCAGAACATCACATTGTATAAATGATATAAATATATTTGCATTTTGCAGTGAGAAATAAGTATTTGATCCCTCTGGCAAACAAGACTAATACTTGGTGGCAAAACCCTTGTTGGCAGCACAGCAGTCGGACGTTTTTGTAGTTGATGATGAGGTCTGCGCACGTCAGGAGGAATTTTGCTCCACTCCTCTTTGCAGATCACCTCTAAATCAATCAGTTTCTGAGGCTGTCGCTTGGCAACTCGGAGCTTCACTTCCCTCCATAAGTTTTCTATGGGATTAAGGTCTGGAGACTGGGGGCACCACTCCATGGCCCTTAAATGTGCTTCTTTTTGAGCCGCTCCTTTTGCCTTGGCTGATGTTTTAGCATTGTCTCGCGGGAAACCCCGGGGGCCACGCCCCATTTTAATGTCCGGTGAGGAAGGAGGTTGTCACTCAGGATTTAACGGTTCGGGGGCCATCCATTCTCCCATTGAGCGGTGAAGTAGTCCTGTCCCTTAGCAAGAAACACCCCCAAAACATCAGTCTCCCCCTCCATCCTAACAGGGGGGGACGGTGTCCTTTGGGTCATAGGCAGCTTTTCTCTTCCTACAAACAAGCGAGTTGAGTTAAATGCCAAAGACTCATTTTTTTCTCATCCGACCCCAGCCCTTTCCCCCCAATCCCCCAAATCCCCAGGTTCTTTGGTAAACCAACGGGCCGCACATCGCCCCCTTTGAGCAGAGGGAACCTTGCGGTCACTGCAGGATTGTAATGTGTCACCAATGGTTTTCTTGGTGACTGTGGTCCCAGCTGCCTGAGATACTCTGCGTATAGATCAGCAGAGCGTTCCTCCTGTGGATGCAGAGCCTTCCCCCTTGACCCTGCTGCTCCTACCTGAAACATTTCGGGTGATCTCGCAGCACGTTGTCATGTAGGACGTCTTCCCTGCTCAGACCTGCACACAGATGCCAAGAGGAGCCGGGTGTCTGCTCCATCCGGGGCCCCCATTCGGCCAATTTGGGGCTCGCGACTTTTTGACCTCCAGCTGTGTTTTAAAAAAAAGGCCCCCGGGACTGTGTGTGTTACCTCATGCTTATAGCTGATCTACATCTGTACAGTGGACCCTACGAAATACAAGAACTGGTCCTGCACGGCCGAGACGGATGTGTGCGCTGCACATTATACACAACACCCCGCCATCACCTTCCATTTTACCCCTCACGGAAAATTTCCCAGTGTCCTCCAGGGTTTGTGTTTTTTAAAAATCCCCCCTACATAGAAGCAGTATTATATTATTAAATCTTCACATAGGGGCATATTATAGTATTTAAATTTAAAA